>VDFB02344382.1:0-221788 GCA_007258455.2 Sequoia sempervirens
AAGTTTGTCATCTATCAAGTAGAATATTAGAGAATATATGTATTGTTTTACATTGTATGAGGTAAATTGGCACAAGAGAATCTTAATTACATTGTAGGGATCACCCTCCTAGGTTTTGCAAAGCCCAAAGTGTAGAGGGAAACTTATTACAACCTTCACCTATTCATTGGTCAATCCATCCAAGTAGCTAACCATTGGAAATGGAAAAATCCATAGGTTATATATGAGATTAGATTGGTATTTAAAAAACATCAACATATGGTAAGACCACAAGCATGTGGAAGAGGTGAGTAGAACATATTATATATCTAATTGAGTAGTAATCAACTATACCAAAGAAAAAAGTATTTCTTGCTTGATTTGGGAATAATTGATAAAAAATTGGACCTAATGTGGCCCTGATCTAGTGTTGTGAGGTGTTTTACACATCCACACTAGGTCTTGGACGCTTGCAAACTGAATAAAATGCATCCAACAATGTCTTGTAAAGGTGTTGTAAAGTGTTGTAAAAGACTTTCACACTTCTCTAGACTTAATAGACCTATTATTCCCCTAGTTCAATGTTATAAAATGTATTTAATTGCATTATCACATTAATCTAGAAGGATTGTAAATTAAATTTGGCTTTAATCTAGTGTTGTAATGTGATTTACACATTCACATTGGATGTCATGCCTTTGTAGGCTAAGTGGACCTCATTTTAGTGTTGTAAATTGTATTTAATCACACTTTCACATTGAATTTTGTTTCCTTTGCCTTATCCACCCTTTACATAATCATTAATAGGCCCCTATGACCCCATATTATGCATCACAAGGCATAATTTGATCAAATACCCAATGAAATCAACATAAGAATTGAAATTACTCATTCTCCAACAACCTAGCTGGCAAATGGGCTCCTCTAGGACTAATTTTCCATTTGTGGCAAATGAGTCCCTGCTAGGTCATACTAATTCACCCAAGGTGGTGAATTAGTCCCGTTTAGGTCATTTTTGGGTTTTGAGCAGGAAATTTTGATATTTGAGTTTTATTTTTCTTCATGTCGTCCTTAGGGATCTAATTAACAGGTAAATAAGGTGAGTTTCCTATAAATATAGGTCTCTAAACCCTAATTCATAACACATTCATCTTATTCATCATTTATCTTCTATCTCAAGTTAAGTATGTTAGGGTTTTATCATCTCAAGTCACCAAGATAGCACTTTTAGACATTCAAGGGTAGATTCTTCATATTGTTGTAGCAATCCAAGATCTATCATGATGGAAAGGTACTAATTCCCTCATTTCATGTTCATACATCATCTTATTTCTTCATTTGGTTTAATTACCTAAAAGAGGGATTTGACCAAGGCAAACCCCCATGCCCTAACATCCAACATTTCTCCTTTTCTTCTTGTGTGTTTACAAATTTAGGAATCTTGAAGGCTTCGAAATCATTGAAGATAAAGTTGCAAAGTTTTTGAAGATATCTCCTTGTTGAACAAGTCAAAATATCAACAAAAAAGTCACTTTTAGACCTAGAAATTAAACTGTCAAAGGTAGACACCTATTAGGAACTGAAGTGCAGATCAAGGACTTTAGTTTCCACCTTTGGATTTTTAGAAATTAAAATTTTGATCGATTCACAATTGAGGGTGAATGAGTCCCACTGTCAATCTTGGAACATGTTTTCTGCAGTTTTGGATACCCATTTGTCCAAAACAGGCTCCGAAATAGTTTTCCACATCTAGGACTAATTTGCCCAAAATTGTGAATGAGTCCCAGTAGGGAAATTTTTTAGTAACAGCTGCATTTTAGGAGTCATATCCAGTCTCCAACAAGATCTTAGGTGCAAACTTTTAGTTTCATCCATTTTTGTAACAGTTTGAATTCATTTCTAGGCATTTTTGCATATCACAATGTGTTTTCAAACAATCTACATTTCCTTAGTTTCCATTTATTAATCAATATATTTTATCATTTTGTTGCATTTAGGAGATTACATTTAGACACATTTCTATCATAATTGCATTAGTTTGAGTGAACCACCATAGTTTTTGGGTCTCTCTCTCTCCTTTTAGGTGAAAAAATCTAAGAGAGCAAGAGAAGTACATAGCACCTAAAAATATACAATTCATCAACAATAATGATTAATTAGATAAAGGTAAATTAAGTTTATGGATGAATTATTATTTCAAATTGTAGTATTTAACTAATTAAAGATGGATTTTGATTGATATGCTTAATAGACATGAATGGTATATGGAATTGGGTGGTCCAACTAATATGGAGTTTATTATTTCCATGGCCTAATCTTACTGATATGTTAGACATAAATGGTATGAGGTAATGTACAATGATAATAATTATTTCAAGTAAAAAAGTAGTACCATATAAACCTATTAATACCCCTTTTGTAAAATCAATTATTGTGAACCCGTGTAACCAAAAAGGTAAGTATTGCCAGCATTTAATGTTGGAGTGATTGTGTTTTAGGGATTAATGCTTGGGGCTATGTGTTAAGATGTCTTATGGAGGTAGTTAAGAGTGTGAGTAGGAGTTTATGGGTTGCAAACCCTTAATTTAAGTTGAATTTCGGATGCACTCTTTTTTGTGGTTTCAAAGGGGGTTAAAAATCCTATTTTAAAGTGGTTTCATAGATTTTAAGGTCCTAGGGTTGTTACCTATGGGTTGGGTCCTTAATTATGGCCATATATTGGGTCATATCCAAGATATGACCCTCATTTATTGACAAAGTACCCCATCCCCCTCTTAATATATATGAAGACTTTTTGGATGGAGTGGAGTACAATCTTTCCCTTCCAATCTCCCCAAATTTTCTCGCACGCTTGTTGGAGAGTGTTCTTTAAAATTGAATGAGAGAGTAACAAGTGTCACTCACTCATTCAAGAAGATTAATGTTACTAACTTCTCCTTTTGGAGAACCCTTATTTGGAGTTTTAAAGAGAAAATGAAAGAAATTTGGAGAGAAAGAAGGAGCTCTCACACATAGATGTGATGTTCAAGAAGCATAGGCCTTAGAGATAGTTCTTCCTTTATTATTTCTACCAAGTTATTTTATTGAAAAGATTCGTTGTGTTATTTTTTTTATTTCTTGAAAAAGTTGAGTCCAATTTTTTTTATTATGTGGGTTGAGAGTTGTTTTGTGAAATAGGTAAATCTAGGAATTATGGATAAATTATTTTGAATTTTCATACCAAGATTATTTGGTAGTCTTCTTCTTGATCAAGGGTATGTTTAGATCCCACAAGGCTTCATGATGCCATTATGATTGGGTGGAGAGAAAGGCCTTATTCTTAAGTTGAAATTCTTTATAAATGTTTGAATAAAAAAATGTGGATTTCACCTCTTGTTGTTCTAATTGACGTTTTGATGATAAAATAAAATAAGTGTGGTATTTATTTGTAATAAAAATGATGGGCTCTTGTATTTTATATTTAAAGGAAATTATTGAGGTGTGGGTGTAATGCAGAGATCATCATGGAGAAAGCGGGCCCTTAAAGTACTTCAAAAATCGAGGAAAAATCGAGTTAGGCAGCTTGACTTAAAATTTTGAATAAGTTATCTATATTATTTCAAAATATGTAATAATAGAATCTGTAGAAAATTGAATCTTAGTTTCTAAACTACTAGGTTTATTTAAAAAATAAAAATCTATTTGGTGAAAATTTTGAAATTTCAATGCAATGAGTACTTAAATTCCGAGGGAAAAATAAGAAGTAGGTGTGCAGTACAACCACCTAACCACAATGGAAATGATCATATTTTTTTATAAGGTTTAGATATAAGTATGGAAGCTCATGTCTTGATGCTTGATGCATATTTTTTGTAATTTTTTCCAAGTAAATAATTAAATATGAATTTTTCCTATTACAACTCTTAAAATATAAAACTTGCATGTAGGCCACCTTAACTTGGTAAAAATTCATGGGGAATTTAATTTTTCTTTTTAATCTATGGTAATGTGAAGCATAGAGATGTGATGCATGTTTTAGATTCAAAATGTTATACCATTTGAAAGCTATAAATGTTTTAAATTAAACCTATCAATCATGACTTTAGTCATAATTCAAATAGAAAATGAATAACAATTATTTATTAAATTCAAAGTAAAGCATAATTTATATTGATGGAAAGCTAATAATATCCTTTAAAAAGCCTTTTTGTTTCATCAATTTTGTGTAAAAAAATGGTCGTCAGCCACATACCCTACAAATACCCATCATATCGCCACTTTTTGGCCCCTCATGATCCTACACATACCCGTGTGTGTTGATAGTGAAAAATATGAGGAATATTTAAAATGGGTTCTTGTAAAATATTGAATTTATAATATATATGAAAGTTAGATAAATGGTTTTTTCACCTTTGTATTTGATGAAGAAGAGGTGTATAGCAGCCCCACCGTCACGAACCCCAAAGGAACTAACAACAACGAAACAATTTTTTTTTTTTTAAAGAATATAATAAACATACTTAAGTATTCCAATAACAATGTGTTAAGTTACACGACTAGTTCCATTGGGGTACACGAGGTGACATTACTATTCTAACCCATAGCCAAGACAATAGATTAAGCAATAATTAAATAGTTATATAAATCCATTCATTCACATAACATCATTTAAAATATCCATTAACTATATCCATATTAATAACATATGTACATATGACAACGAAAGATACTATAAAGATGTGAAGCAGTGATATTACCACTGATATAACACAACTTAACACAACTATTACAAATGATCGTTCTAGAATAAATACATGGCCTGAATATACATTACATCCAAATGATAGTATAGTATAACTGTCTGAACATACATCTCAATAACCACATGTACAATTTACAACATGGTCATCCCAACACACGTGGGAGACAATACATCAATGATTACATTACATCCGAAGTATAACATACATCTGGTACAAAGAATTACTAGATCATCAACATCCGCCAAAGAGCCCTGCAATAAAAGATACATCTGCAATAGAAAGGGAAACCCAACGGGGTGCGAAGCACGTTCCACCCAACCACCCACGTGCTGAGAGTAGACAAGGAAGGGTCCCCGACCAAGCACGCCTAACAAAAAAAAGACTTACTCCAGATAGACAACTTAACACCAAATACCACAAAGATAACTAAACAAAGATAAATCCAAAAGGCACAACAACAAACCACTTCAGAACATAACAACAAGTCACAATCACAACATCAATGAAACTCAAGACATAATATCAAAGACTACTTCCAACAATGACCAAAGACAAATCCATAAATCACTTCCAGAGGACTTGAGTAAATCAACACAAATAGAATGTTAGACGAGAGTGTCATCACATGGTTTCACATGGATTATCCTGACAACCTATCACAAGGTGCCGCCTCCATCTCTACATGGATTCTCCAGACAACCAAGTAAAGGTGCCGCCTCCATCTATGGTTCTCCTGACAGCCTATTTCAAGGCGTCGCTCCATAGGGTTACTCATGCGGAGTCGTTAACCTTTCGTGAAGACAAGGCAACGACCTTGCCAACCACGGCCTTCTCAGTCCCCTTTAGTCTGTGATAGCACTAACAGGCGGATGAGGCTTCACAATTATCTTATTAGTGTTTAATCCCCACCCGTGGTTTATTAATTAGGTTATCACTGATTAATACAACTCTACGTGGGTTACCCTGACAACCCCTTTGTGCGCCGACCCCCACTAGAGCCACTCTCTCTAAACACTCAACACAAAATATCCAATTACCAAAGGATTGTATCACAAGCAGAACTAAACCAACAATGGATCAACCGCGAGGCACAACCCTCTCGCCCAAAATCATACATATAACATTCACAAACGGTACAATCCAAATGTACATTAATGTCACATCCAAGGCCAATCATAAGAACAACATCAAACTACAAGATTGAATATAGATAACAGTATCCACACCTCTGGAAGTCCTAAACACAACCTAGGTTCCTAAACCAGACAAGTTAACTCTAGGGTTTTCCTGTGAGACATAACCCAATCAAAAGAAAATCACAATAGATTCTATGAAGGCTCAAGAATAAGCAAAAAATGCTACACAATTAATTTCAAACATAATAAATTTTGTCAATCAATCAAATCAATTACTTGAGCACTAACACATCATTTATCTCTAATTTTCTCGATTACATTATCACATTGTATTATATAAAAACAATATGTAATTATCCACTCTCGAAACATATAAGATCCATTTATATATATATACAATTAAAACAAATATAAAAAATTTATACTTATAGAATCCATTATGAAAATAATCTTAATTCTACACACACTTATATATTTTAAATTATTAAAAATATATTAAGACTAAAACATTTTTATAAAAATCATTTTACAAAATTTTTTTTTACAAAATTTATTAAATATCATTTAGAAAATTACTAAATATATTAATCAATTATATAAAATTATATTATCAACCATATTCGAATTAAATAAAAAATTAAATTATTAAACTATTTTATAAAACAATTTTGAATTAAGTCATAATCGAATGATAAAAAAAAAACGAATTTAAAACTCAATAGAAATATATATATATATTAAATAATATAAAAACATAAAATAAATCAAATCGCACTAAAATTTAAAAAAACGAATTAAAAAAATAAAAATAAAATAAAATAAAAACAAACAAATAAAATTTTAAAAGGCCCACATAGAAGCCCGTGCCCTAACATGGCAGTGAGGGGACTGCTGTATGTAGTCCCCACCGGACTGCGCCCAACAGTCTCGACTGCTGTGCGCAGCCGGTGATGGCTGCGTACAGCAAGCCTCGGGGTCCGTGGGGGTATGGCCTGGGCCGACCTCCCACCTTCCCCAATAAAAAAACAAATATAATTTAATATTTATTTATATTTTGATTTTTTAAATACATACTTCCGTCCAAACACACAGGCACAGAAATTTAAACGAATAAATAAACATGTTTTTAAATTAATAATAATAATAATAATTTCGTTTTTCTACTATTTATTTCCTTTCATAAAATTTAAAAGAAAACTCTCAATTGCAGATTTCGAGATTTATGGAAATAAATATAATTACTTTTATATAAATATAAATATATATTTTTATTTTTATTTTTATTATTATTTTTTTTTTTGGAATACTTTCAATTATGGGTATCTGTGCAGTACCTAGAGTACATAGGTCTGCAACTATGAAGATTACAAAATAAAACAAATTATATACAAATAAGGCATATCTTTATTTTTCTATATCAATATATCAATATATATATATATATGCAAAATTTATAACATAATAATATGACATTCAGATTTTCACATTAGATATAAAATAAATCAGACAATTAATTCAATCTACAATAAGGGTAATTTCCATTTCAACAATAAATTTCACAGTTATATTGAAGAATTTCTGAAATTTCTATTATAGTTTTTCCTACCAACGAGTTCAAGGGTTTTAATCTGAACAAGTTTTCAAATCACATATCTTCTTTCTATAATTTTTTTTTTTAAAACACAGCAAACAGATATTGTTCAAAGCACAACAGAAATAATAATAAATAATAGAAGAAAACCTGGAGTCCTTTGTCTGGTGAAGAATCCAGCACAATAATCTTCTTTCGAACGTGGAACCCCTCTACAGCTTATTTTCCAAATTTCTGTCTTTAGCTCATTTCTCGATCTTCGACCTTCAACGTTCTTCTGTATCTATCTTTTTCTTCCAAAACCACAATAAATTTTTACCCAGAAAAACACCAAACCAAACACGATCTTTCTTTTATTTTTCTTTTTCCAGATCCCAACACAACAGAACAAAACTTATATGTGAATAATTCTCTCATAAAAATAATAAATCAAAACAAAGAATCAATAAAGCTCTTCTGCTTTCTTTTCTCAAAAATCCTCCTCTCTTATTGGTCCTTTTCTCAGCTTTTAAAAGCACAACTTATCTACAATTTTAATTAAAATAATTTATTTAATCAAGGTATTATCCTCACATGATTTTCTAATATGATATTAATAAAAAGATAATATCTAATTATTCTCAACAATATTAATTTAATTTAATTTCTTGCACTTTAATTAATTAAATACTTTTTAATTTACAATATATTTAAACTTAACCATTTACTAACTCATAATTAAATCAAAACAACAAAAACAACTTTAATTAATTATCTTATCAAATAAGATTAATTAATTAAACACTACCCATAACTCTGGGACAAAAGCAGTCATAACACAGCGACTCACAACAAGCGGCCAGTTGGGGCCAGGGACCTCAAACCTGCTCCTTTTCAACATTTTACGTTGAGTTCATTTCAATACTGTCTGTAGGTGGAATCGAGACTTATTTCTGCAATCCTGCATCCAAATAAACGTCAAGTAGCACATGTATATATATAATCAAACCTCCTATCGTGAGAAGGAATTGCAGTGTAGTAGGGCACTCGTGAGTGAGTGATGCTACACTGTCCTCCCACCTACTCTATTCTAATAATTACAATATCAAAGATGAACTAACATTTCTAACCAAATTGATCATAAGATAACATGATAACTACTGCATCATAACTGATTATTAAACCATTGCATTATAAAATAATACTGAATTCAAATAACATGATCACCATAGAATCATCACATCGACATATAAAACATTAATGAACAACTATTTGAATAAACAATAATCCAATCAACACACAGAGTATCATAAGTCATACTAATAATGTCATATCAAACGATCATGTCCACTAAAGGAATAACATCATCAAACTTCAAACCAACCAAATCAAACCATAATAGTATCATCATAGTATCAACGTATCAAGTTAAAGCATAGAAATTAATAAGTCTAAACAGCAAGAGGAGGGGTATTACACCATTGATACACCCATGGAGCCAGTTCAGAGGCCAATTCAGAGTTTTCCAGAGCCTGAGGTTCAGCCTCATGTTCCATCACCAACACCAGTACAGTCTCTAGTCCTAATTCACATCAAATTGGACTTAGACTTGCCACCTTGCAACAACTCCTCTACATATTCACTCTCGTCAGAGCCTCTCATTGCTAGTACAGATCCTTCTAGTGGCATTAGTCGAGATCAATCTTGGATTGAGGCTCAACTGGGAAGGAAGAGAAGGAAACCATCTTACATCCTTGATCATTTTGATTTTGATTAGGTTTACCAGGATGCGCCAGACAAGAGGATTAAGAAACAAATCCATGTGCAAAGGAATGTTGATATGGAGATCGTCATTGATACTATCGTACCTCCAAAGGGGAAGAGTTTGGATGAGATTGAAGTTCAAGACTTTGAGGTGATTACAATCAACCTTGGTTGAAGCACCCGCCAGACACAGGTTGATCTCCTACAGGTTGCTACAGACAGCGCAAGGGATAGGATGTTGAAAGACAGAGAAGACAAGGTAGCCCTCAAGGGTGAAATCAAATAGCTTCGTCAGTACATTTCTAGCCTTGTACATAGGTCAGATGTCACCACTATACTCCCACTGATGCTAGAGCCACCAACAGAACAAGGATAGCTTAATCACCTGGTCGCATACAACAAGCATTTGGAGGATTGGGAGGAGTTTGTTACTATAGGCCGCTTTGTGCTTGCAGAGTTATACTAGTTGCGGTACAATGCACGTGAACTCCATCTACATCTCCAAGATGAGGAGCAAGACATGGTGATAGACAGACCTCGAGATGAGATTATGATTGCTCACCTGAGTGTGGCATATGAATCAGTCACAGATGCAGAAGATAAAGAGGCTATCTACACTTGGAAGACACAGTTGGTTTTCAAGGAAAATATAGAGGAAATGATGGCATCAAAGTTGGTTGAGAGTAGAGAGCACGTCACTAGTGCACTCTGGTACGTGAGAACTCTCATTTCTCGTATACCATGTCGATATCATTTTGAGGGTGGTGTGTATGTTGAGCTTGTTGACGTTCAGTCAGAGCTCTAGGAACTCACTCATGGAATTTTCAGTGGGGAGACTGTTGGCTGTAAGATGAATCAACTTACAGTCATGTTAGTGTTGTTCGATGAAGCAACCAGGAGCAGAGGAGAACTTCAGTCCCAGATCACAGCTAGTGAGGACATGCTACATAGACAAAATATACTTCAACATAGTATCAGTGCCCCAGATAGTGACACAGTCAACAACCTCATGGAGGGGTTGGTTGCTTGAGATCACGGCCAGTAGACTTCAGTTCCCACCTCTTAGGATAGACTTTAAACATAGGAGTTAAACTTGGCATTACCTTTTCAAGTTAACTCATTGTCACATCTCATGCATGTCTATTATGGGATTATCTATGTTCACTTGGAGTTATATTTAGGGTTTTCGTTAACTGATGGTAGTGTTCCAGTTAACTTGCTTTCAATAAGGATGTGCATGCTTGCACATTGTCCATTTTTAGATTAATTGTATCGGTTAACTGATTGTAGCTTTCTAGTTAACTTTATAGTTTGCTTTATTAGGGTTTAGCAATAAATCTTGCATGCATTGCAAGACTGTAGTTGACTCAAGGTGATTTTAGGGTTCCCTACACCTTTCGATGTCTATAAATAAGAGATTTTTCTCATTTGTACATAACTTTTGCACGCGATATTAATATATGTTGACCCAGATTTGCCTGTAATATTGTTATTTTGTATATGTTCACTTTGGTTGGATGATCATTGTTCTTTTGTTCTTGTGATTATAAGCTTATTTCATATTTACACCTCGAAAAGGTGTCGTCACCTCCTTGGGAATTTAGAATTAAGACTTATCGTTTGGTGTTATTGTGTTAATGCGCTTTGTTTCATGTCTACACCTCGGAAAGGTGTCATCACCTCCTTGGGAAGTTAGAAGTAGAGTTCATCGTACTAGTGTTGTTGCCAATAAATTTTCTTTCAGCCTACGCCTCAGAAAGGTGTCGTCACCTCCTTGGAAATCCTGTCTTTGAAGTTATCGTATAATCATTCCCGATTCATTTCCTCATGCTTTGATATCTTGAGGGGATTGGATAGTTAACTTACTTAATTTTGAGTTGTAGTTAGGTCCTGTGAAACCAGAAAAACCTTGGCAGCAATGTTTGAAGTTTATTACAAACCTCGTGCCTCTTTCAGCTGAGAAAAAAAGATAGGAAATAGTTTAGTTTACTTTTCAAGCATTTTTTTCCACACAACGAGGGAGATTCCCCTCCTAATTTGAAGAGCACTCATCATGTAGTGTGCATAGTTGTCTGTACCAACTTGCACTCCAGAGGTGTTAGTTGTTACGCCAACAATCCTCACAATATCAATGTGGTCACAAGCTTCTCCTTGATAGTCTTGAAAGCTTTTTGACATTCCCACGTACAAGAAAAAGTGTTATCTTTACTCAAAAAAACAAAATGAGGTGCAAAAATTTTACTAAAATTCTGAATAAAATGCCTATAATATACTACATGTCTTAGAAAGCTATGAACATCCTTTTGAAAAATAGGAATAGGAAAATCTTGGATTATCTGCACCTTCTTTGGGTCAACCTGAATACCTTTAGCAGAAATATAGTGTTTGAGTACGATACCTTTTGTCATCAAAATGTGACACTTTTCATGAATCAAATCAAAGACAAATTAGTATATTCACACCATTGTAAAACTTTCTCAATTTATTTTTGTCTTCCTCATAGGTATCACCATACACAGTAAAATTATCCATGTAAACTTCAACACAGTCATGAATCAAATCAACAAAAATACTTAGCATCGCCCTTTGGAATGTAGCAGGGGCATTACATAGACCAAAAGGTAAAACATTATAAGAAATTGTTCCCCATGGATAGGTGAAGGTGGTCTTGTCTTGATCCTCAGGCGCAATGTGGATTTGGTTGTACCTGCTAAATCCATCTAGGAAGGAGAAGAATTTCTTACTTGAAAGTGTATCCAAAAATTGGCCAATAAAAGGTAACAAAAAATGATCCCTTTTAGTTGCCTTGTTAAGGGCTCTATAATAAACACATATTCTCCATTTACCATTTTTCTTAAGAACTACCACCAAAGGGGAAACCCATTGACTATCAAAAATTGGATATATAAATCCTACATTTAATAACTTTTGTAATTCTTCTTTCACAATTTCTCATAAGATTGGGTTTAAACTTCTTTGGGGTTGCCTAACAGGATGAATACCTTCCTTTATGTAAATGTGGTGTATGCACGTATCTGGATGTATTCCACACATATCTTGATATTCCCATGGAAATGCATTTTTTCGATTTCTTAACATGGAAATTAAATCTTTAATTTTTGCATCACTCAAATCTAGATTAATATTTAAAGTACGTCCTAGTAAAATTTCCATAGCTTCAGATTTTGCAAGCAAGTCTATAGCATGTGCTTGTGAGGTAGATGGTGAAGAAGTGTCAAAGAGCATGAATGGACTATATACACAGTTACGTGGAAGCAACTGATGTAATGTAATAAAATAATGTAGTGATTATGAATCACTTAATAACAAAAAGTTACCAAATGGATAGTTATCTATATAAGAATGAAAAATAAATCTTTCTAAAACATTATCAAACACATATGAATTTTTAAAGAAATTGGAAAAAACAGTATCTTTCGATAATTCCTCCATATCAAGTGCTTGATCAATGGTCAACATAGGCAGAGATTCTGCCAAATCACTGTCAACCCATAGGGGATCTTCAGTCTCCAATAATGGTTGTGCAGGTGGGTACAAGGTCAATTGTTTCTTCTGCTCCCCATTAGAAATAACCATATTACTTGACCTGTAGTTGATATAAGCATTTGCAACAACCAACCATGGTATCCCCAAAATCAGGGGGTATCCCCCTAACTTTATTTTGGGTTTCAAGATCATGAAGTCAATAGGGTATTCCAAAGAGTCAACATAAATAACATCTTCTAACCTTTAGGTTTGACTAGGGAGCAATTTTCCATTTGTAGGACTATAGGTGTGGGCCTAAGTCTTTGAAGACACAACTTCTCCTTAGTTTCATTGGTCATGATGTTAATGGTAGCTCCTAAGTCAATTAATGTATTCAGAATCACAATGCGACCAATTTGTACCTGAATTGTAGGACTCTCTAGGTTTGAATACTTGGGAATTGAAATATTTCCCAACACGAGATCAACAAGTTGGATAATAACTTGCACTGTCTTTGGGTCTCATTTCTTTGTCTTCTTTTGGGTACACAAATCCTAAACTATCTTCGTATACACAGGGATGTCAGTAATGGCTTGCAAAAGAGGAATCTTAATGTTAACATTTCTTAATTCATTTACAAAATCAAATTCTGGCTCAACCACTTCCTTTTGTTTTGGCTGAGGTTGGAACTTGTCAGGATATGGAGGCAACCTAGATCATTCATCTGTTTTGTCTAAATTTTCCTCATGTTCATCATTTATTTTAGTAATGGTTGGCCCCTAGAGGGATTTACCTAATCGTAACTGAAATCCGTTTACGTCCAATGTGTTGATAGGATAGGTTGGGTAACCCACTATTGTAAACCGGTTGTGCTACCTTGTTATTCGGGTTTGGAGTTGGCTATGGTGGCATGGGTGTTTCCTTAGGTGGTTGTGACAGGTTGGATGGTGGACTAGTGGATGAGGGCGGTATTGGTGGAAAGAATTGTGGTGGTTGGTATGAAATAATCATAGGTGGTGTAGGATAGGGCAGATATTGTGGAAATTGTTATTGTGGCATCCTCCACGCTAGATGCAAGGTTGAGGGGCATACGAGTATTGAGTTTTCCATTGTGAATAAGGTGGAGGTTGTTGCCATTCTCCATACCAGCCTATTTGAGTTGGAAAGGGACTAGGCTATCCACTAGGCCCTACATTAGGAGGTGTAAAAGGTTCATTCATCATTAGGGGCATAGTTCATGGAGGCCAAGGCCTCTGTGGGGCCATATAGTAAATAGGTTCTTCACTAAATTCTACATCCTCTATGTTTGTTGGAAGAGGTTATAATGTAGTAGCCTTACTAGCATCTTCTAAAGAATAATTTTTTGTTTTGCTATAAGGACATTCCTCATTACTATGTTTTTTTTGACAATTAGGACAAAATACAATAAATGATTTTTCGACCTCTTCTTGTTTCTTACGTGTGTACAAGGTGTCAATTTTCTTACCCATGTGACTCATCATATCAGTTTTGAGATCTTCTAGCAATGTACCTAGTTCTCTTTTTGTGATACCTGATGTGCCTTCGGAAGAGACATGCTTCCTAGTGTACCCTCCTACCAACTGGGTGGACCTTGAGTAGTTCTTGCAAACATTACAAATATCATCAAATCTCAATTTGGAAATATCCCACCCCCCATAAGATTCAAAATATCCAAACATTTATCCCTAATCCCCCTAAGAAAGAGCATTTTTTACAGTATCATTGTTCAACCCTGTTTGCCTAGTCCTTTGAAGACTAAATAAGAATCGCTCAAGGTAGTCTTCTAAGGTATCTTCTTCGTGTTGAATTATGTGAAAGATCCCATCTCTTATTTCCTTGGTCTTGCAATATTCCTAGTATTTCTTCGGAAACTTTGTCTTCATGTTATCCCAACTATGAATAGTTTCACATCCTAGGCCCATAAACCATTGCAATGTTGCATCTTTCAAAGTAGTTGGAAATAATTTAAGTTTTTGTGCATCATTGTGATAATCATAACTATGACACAAAACATCAAATTCAAAGAGAAACATGTTGGGATCTTTCATAAAAAGACCCTGAAAAATAGGTAAAGCAGAATAAGGTATGTTCTTCATGGGGGCATCTTCCTCTGGATAGCCAATGGGACATTCAAAGGTAATAGGATTTTATTGTCCAATTCTCTTTCACCATTGTTGTTGTTATTATTGGTCATGGTTTTGAATGGCCAGGGGGTGTAAAAAGATGAAAACAACTCAGGGTCATTTTGTATTAGAGTTTTACCACTTCAAAGTTCGTAAGATTCTTGAAATAATTTAGCAACCCTCTTAATGAATCTTCAAGTAACTCTCATTGGGTACTAGAAGGAGACTCAAAATCAAACTCGATAGTAGTGGACTCAATGACACATTTTTCAATATAAGGTTCAACTAATTCCTTCTTGGATAGTGTATTCATAATTAATGGCTTTAATTCTTTTTGTGGGTTTTCTTGTTTTGAACTATTGCCTATATCTTTCTTAACAAACCTTCCTTTACTATCTCTAATATGATTCATGCATTTATATGATCTACAACAGAGAAAACCAAGGTTAGTTACCTGGGCAAGGTCAACAATCGCGTGGCCTTTCACCTTGGTGTACTGGTCCTAACTCAACTCTCTAGATTGACAGGCCTTTAACACCTTTCCCCAACAACAAGGCCAAAATTTCTAGACAAAAATATGGTTCAATGTTGGGGATAAACTATCCTTGTAATTCTATCAAATTGACTTAACACAATTGAATCAATCCATGGGAACTTCATGTTGATTTCCTCAATTTCTTCCTATATTTCAATCCATAGATCATAAACTCATGAAAGATGTTGTGGTTATGTACCAAAGGGCTAGGAACAATGAATTAAGTGGGGATGTAATAAAACTAATCACTCTGAAAAGATTTAATTCAACTTTTGTTTTCTATTGTGATAGGAAGTTCATAGTGTGATAAGAAGTTCACAGTGCAACAGGAATATAAAAGCTTTGGAAACAGTCTATGTAGTTTAATGATAAATGAACTACATAAATATTTGAATCTTTTATACTTCAAATAACTGTTGCATTCAACAATGAATTGATCACACCAACGATAGAAGTATATTAATAATGAATCAGCCACGTTAGCCAAATATCAAATATTTCAAAACTTAAAAGGAAATTAAATCATAAACTGGTCACACTCTGTAACTTTATTTATTCAACATGAAACACATCACACAACATACAAGTTCTAACTAATTCAAACACACAACAACCTCACTAAGCATCCCGAGAGTGGGCCCTTCCTTTGGTTCACAAGGTGAGTGGAAAGAAATCGACTATGCTAGCTCAATGTCACAAACAATTGATTCAATTCATTCCAACTTGTTGCATAAACAAAATATATGTATAGTCTACATGTGTCCCCTACAAACTAAACCATAACATATATATACAAGATATCTTACTATTGTGGCTTATGGCTAGCACATCAAGTGTAGTGTAGAAAAATGTATCTCTTTACATTTTCACACTTGTTTGAGCTCTTGTGAAATAAATGAACTTAATTGTGAATTATTTAGGGTGTTGTAAAGTGTTTTCTTACACTTTCACACTAATATATGGTTTTATTAATTAATTGGGCTTCTTTATGATTTAATTGACCTTATTTTGCATCCACAAGCCTTATTTAATGCATCTTTATGAGGATAATCCCGACATACATCAAGTGACCAATAAGAAATTAATGATTTTGGATTGTATGGCCCAAATCTAATGATTTGGGACTCATATGCCACCTTGGGCGTATGGGTCCCACCTAAGTTTCGGGACCTGAATCTAAATTTTACATTAAACTAAGCATTTATTGAAAAATGTGTCCCAAGCTTAACCTAATGGGACTCATATGCCCCAACTGGCGTATGAGTCCCGCTTAGCTTAAACCTAAATTAAATTCAAATTCTTGGCACAGTTTTATTCTCCTATATTTGATGTCAGCTTGTAGTGCTGTAATTTTAGGAAATTTGGCATAAACAAGTATAAATACAAACTTATTTCACATATTTTCTCCTAACAAGCAATCAAGTGACCTAGCAAGTTGAATAAGCATCCTTATAGAAAATTTGAGTTCACAAGAGCATTCAGGAGTGATTATCAATCATTTTGGAGCATTATTCAAGTATCGAGCATCATGTCAAATTCATCATGCATCATGTTTGTTTTTGGGCTAACATTTGTGATGTAGGGTTTTATGGTTCAAGCAAGCATTCAAATCAAGATCCATATCATCCAAAAAAGAGTCAAGATCTACATCCATTGTAGCCATTACTTACAAGATTGCAGCCTTTTAGGGTTTGGTGAATTGCAACATTGCATATTTGTTCATTCATCATTCCTCCTTTCTATTTCATTTCATTTCAAGGTTTGATTACCAAAACGGGGTTTGACCAAGGGAAACCCCTATCCACTAACAAAACAACATTTTTCCCTCTCTTTGATGTGTTATTGTAGATCTAGGTGGTTTAGGTTGAAGATTCATTGAAGATCAAGATTAGAGAAAAGTTGTCAAGATGTCAAAGTTGTCACCTTGCTTGCAAGATCATGGAAAGTCACCTACAGGTTGCATTTTAGTGATTCAAACTCAGAGATTTGGTAGGAAGAAAGCTACATGAAGTCATCAGAGGATAATATAGTTTCAGAGCAACCCTGGTATTGGGACTAAATCACCATTTTTTTTGTATGAGTCCCAGTATACTTGAATTCAGACATTTCCAGTAGATCCTGATTCAACAATTCTAGATTCTAGTTTCTGTCAGAAACCCTAATCTAGGACTAAATCGCCCAACCTGGTGTATGAGTTTTAGTGTGCATTAGGATCAACATTTTCAACATTTCAAACCTTTTTTCGATCTTCTACAGGTTTCCAAGTGCACCTCTGTACTTTCTCAGTTTTTTGTTCTGATCTGCATTCACTTCTAGGTCATTTACTTGAGTCTTGCACATCATTTGGTTTTTATCATTTGGTTTTGCATGTTACTTGTCTTTCCAAGCCCTAGCTTGGTGGTGAACCCCTTTTATACCTCTAATCACACCCTAGGAAAACCTCTAACAGATCTCTTTCCCTCATTCCATCATTCGATTGAGATCTCTAGGGTTTCCTTGAGTGAAACTAAGTGAAATAGGTCCTAGGTTCCATCTCCCAAAAGATAGAGGTACCCCCTATTTTCTTTGTTTCATTTTGGTGAACCTACCCTTTAGAAAAAAATATTTTTTGATTTGGAGTGCATCATAATCCTAGATATAGCTTGCATTAATTTTGCATTAGGTTTTGCATTAGTTAATTTGCATCTAGGGTTTCAAAATCTTGCATTAGTGAAAGTGCATATAGGTTGCATTTTTTTCCTCTTGCATCATTCAATTTCATCTTAAAGTTATAATTTCCCTTAGTCTAGACATCATCCAAAACATAAAACATAACATTTAATTAGAATTATTTGAAATTTGTGCAAAAACCCTAATCTGGGACTCATACACCCCTCTGGGCAGTTTAGTTCCAGTATAGGTGATTTTTCCTAATTTTTGGGTATTTTGTGTTGATTGTTTATTAGCATTTGAATCCTTGAAAAACCCTAGCTGGGACTCATACGCCCCTCTGGGTGATTTAGTCCCATTTCAAATTTTAAATTGTATTTTCCAAGATTGAATTCTTCGTTTCTATGTTTTTCTTTGTTGTTGTTAGTTATCTATTTCAGTTTGCAGAATTTTTGTTTCATTTATTTCATTACATTTATCTTAATTTAATTTGAATCAAAATTAGAGCATAGCATTTATCTTGTGTTCATTGTATTCATCTTGAATTCATAGATTACCCCCTTGCATGAGCTTTACAATTTGGTGTCCTATTGCTAATACTATGGTGAGACAAAGTTTGAGACTCATGTCATCCCACAATAACACAATCATCATGGATCTTGGGTTATCTAGCTCTTTCACTACTAGTGTTGAAACTAGTTCAGTAGTTATGGACCATACCCTTAACAACTCTTTGCCTTCAAGTGGTGTGACAAGCGTTGAGACAATGGTTGCTAGTATTCTGCAATAAAACATAATCCAAATCTATGAAGACCTAGGAAACCTACAAAATCAAATAAGTATTGAAAACATTTCAACCACTACTATCCCTACCATAGATAACATACATTGCATGATTGAAAGTGAAGACAGAGTTGACCTTGTGCATAACATAGTTTAGATTTTTGGAAAACATCTTACCTCAACCACTAGTTGTGCCTTACCTTCGAACAATGTCCCAAGCCAAGGAAGAATTCAAATTCCTCCTCCCACAACAATTTCCTCTATTCCTACCTATACTAACCCTCATAATACCACAATAATGCAACCTACTAATAATGTCATTCCTTCCTTGGGTATTTCCGCTTGCATTCCTAGTACCTTTGTGGAATCGCATGCCATATCTCCTACCACTTTACCTCCCATAAGCATTCTATTCACTACTCCCTCAAACACATATACACCTCCACCATATTCACCCCCATCTCAAAACACAACCAATGACACCATCATAAATCAACTTTTATAAATCGTTTCATACCTTCAAAAGTAAGTTTCCACCATAAACCAAAATCAAAATGGCCAACCTATATACTCTGTCAAAAGCAATCCCTTATCCTTGGAGATATTGAGAACATTGATACCACAAGGTCTAGAGATTCCTAGATTTAAGAAATATGGGGGGAAAGGATATCCCTCTAAGCATGTTTTTGCTTATACCTGTTGGGTGAAAATTATGTAATCAAATTTTTTCAATAGATTACACAACTAGGACTTCAACCACAACTATGTGAGATTCAATCTCTCCTCTTAGCAAGGGGAGCACCCTTCTTACAATTAGAAACCAGCTAAAGTATTTACAAAATATTTACAGTATTTACGAAGTGGGGGGGGTGTGTCGCATTCATCATTCTCTCTTTTTTTAGAGAAGATGTGTATAATGCTTCAAAACTGAAAACGTTCTTAATTCAAAGTACTAGAAACTTACCAAAAGCAGTACAATTGATTCCCTATATTGACAAAGCACAACTTAGAGGTATCAGATAAGATTATAACAAAGAAAAATAGAAACAAGGCTCACGAAGGTGCAAAGTCATTTCATAGTCTTTTCAACTACATATCCGTGAGGACAATATATTTTGTTGCATTAGAAGCACAAAGTCTTCTTGGATGCAACAATTCATTTGAACAACATGAGAGATTACAAGCTCAAAGTATTTTAGATGTTTCAACCAAAACATTAAAACATAAATAAAAATTCAAGTTAGAAATGTGACACAAAGTCCACAAGAATCACTTTAAGTACTTCAGATTTCATAAACTAATCACCACCAATCTCAATCAAATTCAAGATACAATCAATCCAACGCAAAGTCTAGTATGCAATTTCTTCCTTTATTGATCAGATTTAGATTCACAAAACATGAACACAAAGTTTCACAATTTATTGCAAATTGAGCAGCACTTCGTTGCAAAAACTAAAGGATAGGCAATACAATAGAAATCCCTCATAAATATAGAGGAGAGGGATGAGAAAATCTAGGAAATCAAACGAGAAAAATTAGGAAATTTAGGTGAGCTTATTAAGGAAAATCTCACCTAAATTTGACCAAGGTCAAAGTGTAATTTGTTTTCAGAAAATTACATCTCAGATTTCGTGTAATTACATTTCAAAGAATGACATTTAAGATGTCAAAAACTATTTACAAGATGCATAGGGGAAAGCACCAAAAAGTTGAACACTGGGAAATCAAGAATTTTCATGGTTCCTTGCTTGGGCGCAGAAGTCTTCATATTTCATCCTAGTTTCCTATGTGAACTTCTCATTCGAACCAACGGTGTAATCCACAATGGTGTGAATCCTCGTGATCGATCTCATGGCAGATGAGTGAACCTTCTTGCACCTATCAAGATGCATTTTAAGGTTATCCAATGTAAACGTTGTATCACAAATGACATCTAGAGAGGCTTATGAAAATTTTGTACTGTCAATCAACTTCATGATGGCTTCCTTGAAGGTTTGGGATAGTTCTGTGGCCAGTAGGAAGATACGATTCTCCTAAAGAAGCTGCCCTGGTAACTCCTTCATTCCTCTTTCGAGAATCAAATGATGCCCTTCGACATCTTCCTGTACTTGGTGGAGATCTTTTGTAAGAGACTCGAACACATGAATACGGTGCTTCAAATATTCTCTTACCTCTATGTATTTTCCTTTGTCGGGAATCACCCTGACTTCCACCAATTTACTGAGCTTTGCCTGTTTCATTTGTGACCACCACAACATGCATTTTTCCATCTCTTTGCGCTCTTGAGAAAGTACACTCTCCTCCTTGTCAAGCTCTTTTTTGAGCTTGGCTATCAGAGTAGCTTTTTCATCCGCGACAATTATAATTTGAGAACCATGTTCTATGATCTTTTTGGCAAAATCATACAACACCCTGCCTTTGGAGGCAAAATTCTCAACTTTCTTGACAACTGGGTCCTCAACACTTACCATTGCTAATGGTTGTGCATTGCTTGTAGATCCTGCAAGTCTCCTCACAACAGTGGCATAATGCTCTACGCTCTATTTATACATATTACGAGCTCGCTTTATTTTATCTAGTCTTCCAGCCAAAATATCCAAAGTCACCTGCGCATCTACTTTTGTACTTTCATTCATAACTTTGCCAAGATGGACCTTTGTCACTGTGTAATCCTCCATGTTGACGTCTCCTTCTTCATGAGGTGGTATGCCAATTTTCACATACTTATGACCAGTTTTGTCAACATTCAGCCGTGAATACACCTTTTCCTTGTTCTTCCCCTTAGCTTTTGGAGGGACTATCTCTTCAAGGTTGAGCTCTTCTAGAGAAATCATTTGTTTCTTTCGCTTTGACACTTGAGATATCAACCAAGGGGGAAGAGATGGGGCATGAGCTTCTGGATCAACCATCAACCCTGTTGTCACTGTCACTTCTGAAGTAACGAGTGGTATTGTGACAATAGGCACAGTGTTTATCATAACTGCTTCTGTAGTTGGCACATCGAGCTGACTTAGTACGGATTTGTTCATGAATCGATTGAAATCAGTCTCAGAGGTGATATCATATGATGGTGATGACAAGCTAGGAAGAGATGATGGAGGGCTGGATAAGATACCAATCGTGTGTATACTTGTTACTGATGGACTGTCAAGTATGGTTGGCATTGCAGGGGTAGGTGAAACACTCACTGCGGGTATCACGGAGGTAGGAATAGGTGATGTAGGAATAGGTGGTGGAGTATTCAAATTTGGAGGTGTATGAGGAACATTTGAAGTCATAGGTGATGATGTTCTAGGAAGTTCTTCAACTACATTCTCAAATGGAGACATAGTTCTTTCTTCATCATGCCTGGGTTCCTGTTGATCATCCTCTTGTCCTTCTAACTTTGGTTCACCTTCAAAATCACCTTCAGACTCTTGTTCATCTTCAAAATCTTCTTCTTCATTAGAGTCTACTTCTACTGAAACTTCTTTAGCAGATTGGTCACTGGAATCTCCTTCTGGGACGGATAGTGTATCCTTCTTACCAACAATAAACTTGATCCTCGGGCCTCTTTGTGAAGAAGTAGGAAGAGTTGCAAATTTATCTTTCATGTGGAGTTCTTGCTGTCGTTTCGCTTCTGCTTCAGATTCCTCTCTCTCAGAATCAGTTCTGAAAGTCTTCATCTTAAATTCATGCTTGTGTAACCATTTTGCGGTGTTAGACAAGATTGGTGCCAATCTTTCGCTGATGCTAGCACTTTCTTTTCTAGACCATTGAATTGTAGGCAACGACCTCTTGGCTATTTCTTGTTCATCGTAGACAACATTCATGGTATCACCAGGATCTGTGAAATCATCTAGTAGGTCAGTGACACCAAGATCTTTGATTTGCTGTACAGTTAACCTGCAATAATCCATCTTATGAATGGCCTCTTCATCTCTGCATTCAACCCAGATGTCCTCAAAACGGTACTTGTGATGATGACCCTTTTGCAATTTCCTTCTGACATCTCAGTAATCAAAATTAAACCTATATCTATAGGTCATGATTGTCATGACTTGCATCTCAACATAGACTGATTTGGCTTTTTGCACAGTCTGGATTGTATACCTACCGATTGTTAGTGGGAACTTGAATCCACGCTTGTGAATATTTCTTCGTTCTTTGTGCACTAAAATCAGTTGTTTGCACATCTCCATGACAACCCACTTGTCTAAGGGATATCGTGGCAACATGTAAGGGAAACCAGTGTAGCACCCTACTCTCAAATAAGTAAAAGTTGGGAATTGTAGAAATATGCATCCAACCTTACTTACTGCCTTATAGGCCTCATCAGATACCCTCTTCCTCTCGAGAGTCAGATCAAAATTGAAAAGAAGAGGCTCGAAGAAAGCATCAGTAACCCTCCTAAAATGATGGAAGCTTTCCTTTAATTCTAGGTTATAGAAAAATTTGTACACAAGTACTAGCATCTGATTCCATTTTGTGGATAGACAAGGAAATTGCCTCATCACAGCTGCGGGATACACCAGATAAGAAGTCATATAGAATTTTAATGTAGAAGGCACATTGATTAGCTATTCATGTATTTCATCGTTGATCTGTTTGCTCCAATCATTGTGAAGTTTTTTTCTTCTTATGATTCTGATGTATTCATACATCCAGTCATGAAAATTGGATGATTCAGGAAACCCCTTGAATCTGCTAAAAAATGTGATCATATCTTTGACATCTTCTTTAAAGTCACTTCGTGGGAGTCCCTTTGGTCATTTGGAAATAGTTTGCCTAGGATTTTTCAACCATTGGCTATTTATCAGGTTTTTAGCCTTGTTGGGATCAACGTCATAGACTTCTTGTGCTTTTTGTATTGAGATGTCAATGTATTTCTCCATCTGTGGAACTTTGAACACAATATCAAAGAAGTCAGGGTTGAGTCTCAATATCTTGTGTCTAGAAGAATCAATCACACTTCTGCTTTCCCTGATGTAGTAGGATGCAACTTGAAGGATGAATTTTGTATTATGTGCAACAATAGGGAACATAGACACCAAATGTAGGTTACTGTGTACGATTTCTCTCATAGAATCACCAAGAGGCTTCTTCTCAGTTCTCTTTGCAAAATCAACTAGGTTTTGATGACCAACCTCTGAGTCTTTTATTTCTTCCACCTTGGAGACCACCACAGTTTGCGGATAGACAACTTGATATTTGTACTTCATTTTTTCTTTAGCTCTTGAAGACGATGGAGGTTTTTTGGCAATCATATGAGAGCAACTGAGTCTACAAGCAACAACTTTGAGGATCTTTTGATGATGTTTGAAAAGAGACTGTAAGATGTGGAAACAACAAACGTTAGTCGAAGCACAACATTGGGATGCGTGAAGTGAGCAACGATGTCGAGCAAGCATGAAGCGAGTGATAGGGCATGCAAAATGATGCACAAAATGGAAGGAACGAGAAATGATGCGAAACTAGCAAGTTTTGGAATGATTTGAGGAAAAACAGGAAAAAGTGTAAGGGCACCAAAAATCAGTGTGCTTGTACTTGGGAGAAAATGGACTTGGTGCAGAGGCGGTGAAAAATAATGCTCCTGCACCTCCAGTGTTAGGATTTTCTTTGAAGGCCAATTGAATTTAATGGCACATTTTTTTAGCGCTACTGCACTTTTGGCATGTGGATGAATGTGATGCAATGTTAAATAAAAAGTGCGCCCAAACATGAAAACTTTGTTTCTTGGAAAGAAAAGTGTAGAACTTGGGTTTGATGTAGAAGGTTTCAAAAATGGAATCATGAAGTTTACAAGTGAAATTCGTTCTTGAAAAGTGTGAGCTTTATTCTACAAAACCCACGCATGTTAATGGGCCATTGAAACCAAGGAAAGAAATAAACTTATAGAGATCCAAAGGAATGCATTCAAAACGTGTTTTGAAAGAATGATGAAACAACAAAGGAGTAAGTCGACCCTACTGACCAGATAAAAATAAATACAAAGGTAAAGAAAACACATTTTAAAGAAATAAAAACGCGTTTTGGAAGACATGAGAGACATGTGTTTTGCAAAAGATGAGACAAGGTAAAAAGAAAAGAGGAAAACAAACGTGTTTTGGAAGAAGACTAAAAACGTATTTACAAATTCAAACAAGATAAAACACATTCATGAAAGGAAGGAATGAAGGGAGAAAAGAAGAAACATATATAAAACAAGAACTCAAAACCCTAGCTTGACCCAAAATGGAGATCTTAAAAAATGTGTTTTGAATGAGGTAGATGTGTGCCCAACAAAGAGGAGTGAAAAAAAATGCCAAAAGTGAAGAAAAAGAAAGCTAAAATCACTTTTAAGTGATTTAGAAGAACTCAAGTCGACCCAATAAAAAGTGGCATGAAATAAGGCATGATAAGCAAAAAATGTAAAAGACATGAAAAAACACGTAGAAGCCAATTTTTGGCTAAGTTTGGGAAAAATATGTAAAAGTGATAAATTCAACGCCATTACATCTTTCTACAAATCACTTTTGTGCAGGGGTGCTGATTTTTTATGCACCTGCATTTTTAACACTTAGCCATTTTTTCAAAGTGAGTTGGAGCGTTGGAGCACTATTTTTTGGCACAAATGCACTTTTCCCAATTTCACTAAGTATTAACAGTGAGACTTCGTGAAGGTACTCGTTTCAAAGGTCTTTGTGAGGCAAACATAGGGGGATGCTCAAACTAACTATTTGAGGCTTTGGAACACATTTTGAGGTGGCTCGATAATCACCTCATTTTGCGTGCTTGAACTTCACGAACCTAGGAAACGAACAAGTTTCATAGGGGGTTATCCATGGAACGAGTGCTGCTAGATTCCGTGATAACAATACCACATTATGTAGTGATTTTTTCCTTGAGGATAAGCTCTTGGCTAAGATTTTCCCTGGATCCTTGAAGGATACTGCCTTAGAATGGTTTTCCTCATTACCAAACAACTCAATTCATTCATTCAGTGAACTTGTTGAGGAATTTATAAACCATTTCCAAGTGCACATGAATCCTAAGATGACCTTAGCCAATTTGATGAGATGTAAGCAAAAAGATGATGAAAAAGTTACTAATTTCATTTCATGCTACCAATCGCTTTATTCCCAAATCAACGTAAAGATTCCTGATCCTCACCTTCAACGAACGTTCATTGATAATTTGCAAACTACGATACAAAATAAGCTTACCATGATGAAGTTTCCTTTTTTCATACACTTGTGCACTGCCCTTCATGATTATCAAAACTTGATTAGTAGTCATGACACAAAATCCACATCTAGTCAACTTGAAAAATCCAAATCAACAAACCAAAACAATTATCAACCTTTTAAGAAACAGAATAAAGGCTTCCTTCAACTGAATCCCCCTTAACAAACAACTCAACATGTTGATAACAAAGTGATTGTTATAAGGAAGACAACTCCTTTCTCATTTGGGGATTTGGCTAGGCAATTCACTCCCTCACTTGATACCCCTCATAATACAATGTCACAACTTTTAGAACATAAAATGATCACTTTGCCTCCCGTTAAAACTCTCGATCTTAATAACCCTTTACCTCTGAATTTTAGATCCAATTTCTATTTTCATTATCACCAAATAAATGGACACGACACAAAACATTGTAAGCTTCTCAAACATCTTGTGAAAGACCTCATTGATTCTAGTCAACTTTCAATTGGAGGTGTTAAGGATCAAGGAAATAAGTTTGTTTCCCCTCGTTACCAAAACCTACAAATATTTACCAATCCTATGCCGAAACATAACATTTCATTTGTCAAAGCTAGTGAAACTACGAAGAATGATGTGATGAATGTTGACACGGATGATGACAACATAGATACTGATAAACAAGATCCTGTGTCCATACTATTGAACAAAATCCTATTGATGGTTTGGTTGGATTGGTTGAAACTCAACATCATAAGGGTCGAACTAAAAAGCCTCTTGACATTGCTTTCTCGTCTAAAGACATTATTAGAAATGCACTTGATGGTCCTCTTTACATAGCCTTCCAAATCAATGACAAGACCACTAACGAGATATTAATTGATTCCATATGTGGAGAGAATGTGATCACCAAAGAATTCTTACTTGTGCATGAACTCTATCAAGAAACATATGATAAACTGAAAGCATGGATAAAGACGAATAATGGTTTCGCTTGCCCTACGATGGGATCAATCACCCTTTACAAATAGGACTGAAAAAATTTGATGTCTCATTCTCCATCATCTCGACGTCAGACCAATTCCATGTGAAGCTTGGTTACCCATGGCTACGCTCCATGGAAGTCGTCTCGTCGGTTGTGCATAAATGCTTAAAATTTCCCTTTGACAATGAAATCTTTATAGTGCACCATAGTGGCTTTAATCCTTTGTGTTCTTGAGGGAACTTTTCATTAGATTTATTTAGGACTGAGCCTATGGAACCTATTAAACCTCGTGAGGACTTCTTTTTCAAATCCTATCAAAAGTTTAAGGAAAAACGCATAGAAAAACCATCCCTTACAAACATGCCTCAACCTATGATTGAGCCTACCATCCTTGATGAAACCATGATTGAACTTAAATATGTTCCAAAAAACCAAGACCAACCTAAGATAGATCCTTTGCCTATTTCCTACAAACGACCAGGAGATAACGAAAATAATCCTGTCACACCACCCAAGATAAAACAAGTTTACAAAGCTAAAGAGAAAGTGGTTGAACAACCTCCCATAGTTCATTTCATTCCTCCTCTTAAGGAAGAAAAGAAACCTATGGTTGATAGACTTGCTCCTACACAAACACAACTTGAAAATTGAACTAAAAGAAATAAAAATGTTAGAGAGCGTAGGAGTAGACATCATGCTCTTGCTTGACAGTTAAACAAAGAGAACAATAAAGAAAACCAACATCCAAACTTGACTGAAGAAATACACGATGAGTCTCCCTCTTTACCGCAACAACAAGGTCCTATACTACAAAAGGAGCTAAAGCCTTCTTTAGATATTATCATTCGACCTCCCATTGTGATTAACTTGGATGACAATGATGAGATTGCTAAAATTGATGAGGAGATGCATAATGAATTGAATACATTATTTTCCTCTTCCATGAGCTTAAATGATAATTCTCCTAAGAAGAGTGTTGAACTTGGTCATGAACCTAGTTCGACACTTGCTATTGTCCCTTTGGCTAGTTGTCTGCCTTCTATATACGATGAACATGATTGGGATGCAAACGACCTGCTAATAGGTTGACTCACATGTGCCTTACTAGTCTTTTGTGCTATCTTCTTTTTCATGTTTTATGTGTGATTGCATGTGTGTAATGTGATCCCACGTACTATTTTGTTTGATGTCTCTCTCTCTTTGTGGCATTCCTCTAATTGTATCTACTTTCTTCTCTATGTCATAAACATTTTATCTTTTCATTTGTCTTGTGTTTTCCTTCTGGGGATGATGCAAGGAATTGTTTTCCTTTTGGGGATGATGCAAGGAATCGAGACATTCATGTCTCTTCCATGTTGACCCAAAATGTTTCCTTTTATCTTTATATTTTCATTTGTCTTGTGTTTTCCTTTTGGGGATGACATAAGGCGTCAAGACATTCATGTCTCTTCCATGTTGACCTGAAAGTTTTTTCTTTATTTTCGCTCTCTTTGTGTCATTCTTCATGTTCCATGAGTATTTGGGGAATGTTGACAATTCAGAGTTCTCTTAAAAATATTGTAGCAAGAACAAATTGACCCCAAATCCATGGATCCCTCATGTGTTTGGAGTTTTATTTTGGAGGCAACCCCTTCCTTTTTCATGACGTAGCTTTATTTGGAAACATATGACTTGGCATAGGGCTTTCCAAATAATTTCTCATGTCCTCTCTATTGTTAGCATTTATCATTTGCTACTTTAAAGTAATTGCTCACAACATGGTGTTTAGCAATTTCTTTAAAGTGGGGTCATGCATTGGCATTATTCTTTTACATTTCATGTTTCATTGTGTTGTCTTCTTACTTCATGCAATGTGTCTTTCACTTTGTGATGAAATTGGGTGTGATGTCCTTCAATAGTGTGATCTCTCCTAGCATATTATATTCCTCTTAGGGGCTTGGTGCAACACACTGCATCCCCTAAGTTGTGAATCTTCAATTCTTCGATTGATCCTCTCTTGGAGACATCAAGCACATTGTTCCCTATGTTAAGACCTTACATGAAATAAGCAAAACTCTTGTGAATGTACCCTACACTAGTTTGCATTTAAAATTTTGATTAATGGTCACCTTGCATAACACACTTTGCTTGCTTGTGGGGCCATCTTGTTTGTTCATGAGTTTCAAGCATACAAAGATTTTCTTGCCTCATGCAACTCGAAGTTCATTGTTGTGTGGCACCTTATCACAATTATCAGGAGGTATATCTTTGGTATGGTTGTACGTATGGGAGTTGATCTTAGGCATGAATTTCCCATAGCCACTTTCTTGTCTATGTGAGTGTATATCAACATCGTGTGTATGTGTCTTGCTGGGGGTCACCTAGTAGATGGCCTGAGGTTCTACTAGCCATTGTGAGCGTGCGTTTGGTTTGCATAGTGGACATCGTGTTCCACTTGTAAAAATTCTTGGAAAAATAGCCTAGATTTGATCCACAGCGTGCAGGACAAACGGTCAAATCTTGATCCACCCTTCTATCTTTGTTTTTGTTTTTCTTTATGTCTTTAGTAGTGTACGCTTGTGCCTTGTTGCCACTTCATTCATTATTTTCATGTGTGTTCGTTTGTGCCTGTGTTGGTTTGCCATAGGATCTTGATCCTGGGGGCTTGCACAACCCTCTTAGTCATTGCCATCCTATCTTACTAGCATTGGCATATTTGGACCCCTCTTGATGTGAGTTTGTCTACTTTAGTGTGAGTTTGAAGAAAGTTCCTCCTCTCACTAAAGTGGGGGCTAAATGTAGTGTAGAAAAATGTATCCCTTTACATTTTCACACTTTTTTGGGACCTTGTGAACTAAATGAACTTAATTTTTCCTTATTTTGGGTGTTGTAAAGTGTTTTCTTACACTTTCACACTAATCTAGGGTTTTATTAATTAATTGGGCATATTTATGCTTTAATTGGCCTTATTTTGCATCCCCAAGCCTTAATTAATGCATCTTTCTGAGGATAATCCCGACATATATCAAGTGACCAATCAAAAATTATTGATTTTGGATCATATGGCCCAGATTTCATGATCTAGGACTTATATGCCACCTTGGGCATACGGGTCCCACCTAGGTTTCAAGGCCTAAATCTGAATTTCACATTAAACTAAGCATTTCTTGAAAAATGTGTCCCAAGCTTAGCCTAATGGGACTCATATGCCCCAACTGGCGTATGAGTCCCACTTAGCTTAAACCTAAATTAAATTCAGATTCTTGGTGGGATTTTATTCTCCTAGATTTGATGTCAGCTTGTAGTGTTGTAAGTTCATGAAATTTGGCATAATTTATACAAGGTTATTTCACATATTTTCTCCTAACAAGCAATCAAGTGACCTAGCAAGTTGAATAAGCATCCTTATAGAAAATTTGAGTTTACAAGAGCATTCAAGAGTGATTATCAAGCATTTTGGAGCATTATTCAAGTATCAAGCATCATGTCAAAGTCATCATGCATCATGTTTGTTTTTGAGCTAACATTTGTGATGTAGGGTTTTATGATTCAAGCAAGCATTCAAATCAAGATCCATATAATCCAAGCAAGAGTCAAGATCTACATCCATTGTAGCCATTACTTACAAGATTGTAGCCTTTTAGGGTTTGGTGAGTTGCAACATTGCATATTTTTTCATTCATCATTCCTCCTTTCTATTTCATTTCATTTCAAGGTTTGATTACCAAAATGGGGGTTGACCAAGGCAAACCCCTATCCACTAACAAAACAAATTTTTTCCCTATCTTTGATGTGTGATTGCAGATCTAGGTGGTTTAGGTTGAAGATTCATTGAAGAGAAAGATTGGAGAAAAGTTGTCAAGTTGTCAAAGTTGTCACCTTGCTTGCAAGATCATGGAAAGTCACCTACAAGTTGTATTCTAGTGATTTAGACTTGGAGATTTGGCAGGAAGAAAGCTACAAGAATTCATCAGAGGATATTAGAGTTTCAGAGAAACCTTGGTACTAGGACTAAATCAACACTTGTTGTGTATGAGTCATAGTATACCTAAATTCAGACATTTCCAATAGATCCTGATTTAGAGTTCCAAATTCCAATTTCTGTCAGAAACCCTAATCTGGGACTAAATCACCTAGCTTGGCGTATGAGTCCCAGTGTATATTAAGATCAACATTTTCAACATTTCAGACCTTGTTCCGAGCTTCTACAAGTTTCCAGGTGCACCTTTTACTTTCTCAAATTTTTGTTTTGATTTGCATTCACTTCTAGGTCATTTACTTAAGTCTTGCACATAATTAGGTTTTGCATGTTACTTCTCTTTCCAAGCCCTAACTTGGTGGTGAACCCCTTTCATACCTCTAGTCACACCCTAGGACAACCTTTTGCAGATCTCTTTCCCTCATTCCATCATTGGATTGAGATCTATAGGGTTTCCTTGAGTGAAACTAAGTGAAATAGGTCCTAGGTTCCATCTCCCAAAAGATAGAGCTACCCCTTATTTTCTTCATTTCATCAAGTATTACAGACTATAACTATAAGAGGTTACGGTTTGTTATGGCCTATGGCAAACAAATTAAATATTAATAGTCTTTATTTTGGCCGTAGGCCACAAACCAAAACAATATAACATCATTGAAATAGTTTCAAAATATAATGCAAAATATAGGAAATGAGCAATTCCATGACACATCTAACTCATCCTTTGCCTCTCCTCTTATCCCGTGATCTTCAAGGATTACCTTCAACGTGGTTTGGTCTTGTCGCAAGCCATTCAAATTGGATTAATATCTCAATAGTTTTGCACTTTTAAAGAATTCTTTTATTCTTTAAAACATATTACATATTTCTCCATTCTCATAATAATTAATGGCAGGAAAACTTAGGAAAGGGTAATAAAATGGAAAAAGGTCATAGTATTTGGACATGTTTTTCACCCATCAAGAGGCGTTATGTTTCTCCATTGGAAACGAGTTGTAATGCCTCTTGTCCCCTTGATCAATGAGAAAGGTGTCTTTTGCCTGCCTTTTATCATTCAAATTATCTACCATCTCATTCTTTCACTCCTTCTAGATTCCACTTCATTCTCTTCATGCTTCTTGATCAATTTATTCACTCTTAGCTCCATTCACACACTCTCAAGCTTCTACATCACCCTTTTGTGGTTGCAAGTTGTTGGTTCTTGGCTCCTACACTTCGTTTATTGTGACAATGTTGTTGTTGGAGGAATTGAAAGTTCTCTCCTTCCACTACTTTCCTTGAGCACTCATAGCTATGGAGGTGGTATTATATTTTTCTATTGATCTTTGCATCACTTTGAATATTTACGTAGCATACTTGTTGGTGATTTCTCTTAGCACTATTTCCTTTTTGTTTCTACATCATTTTCCATATACTTTTTCTATTTGGCTATCCGTGGAGGTGGAAATACCAAAGCGAGGGACTGACTAAGGCAATCCTCTAAAATATCCCCAACATTTTCCTTGGTCTTGTGTGTGTAGGTGTCTTCACGTGGAGCTACTTGAATATTCGACTCATGGATAAAAAGGTCTGCTTTTCTCACTTTCTCTTTGTCAATTTTAGCTTAGCTAAGACATAATATTTTTCTTGTTGTACTTCAGTTCTACACTTTTCCAAATTTCTATCGTAGCACAAAACCTTAATAGTCAGGAAGTTAGTTGGTTTTTTGGTGTTTCAGATTGTTCTTAGACCCTCTGTCTGTACGACCACTAATGCACATTTGAGACGCCAACACACAATGCTGGAGTCCGTAATTTGCACCGTCGTCCTCAAATAGTGAGTTGTCTGGGTAGTGGATTGGACCCTCAAAATCAACTCTTCTGACCCTACAAAGCATTCAATTTAGCAGAAGAATAGGAACACCTAAATTGCTCTTCCTTTTCAGCCTTAACATCTTAACCTTCCCAAATCACTTAGCAAAATTGAGGTAGATCAGGGCAGCCTGTTGCTTAGGACTCTCCTGTGACTTGGAGTCCTGGAGTAGCTGGTCCCCCTCCTCTACAGCTGTAAAACAAGACATCGACCCAACTATGGCTGGAGTTTTATGCTAAATAAAAAAAACCTTTAAGTGGCATGGTAGATGGGAGAATTTGAAAGCATAGAATGGTGCCAAAGTCATTGCAAAGAACATAGGAAGACAATTGAATGTTGTAGATTTTATTTTAATTTGTATATTTGGACAAGAGAAGACAATAAATTATAGCAGACCTATTTTTGTGATTTCTCCATTAAAATTTGGTTACAATTCTTGATTTATTTGATTGATTTGCTGCAAATTGCTCTTAGTCTAGTAAGGCTCAGAGCTTTGATCTGCTTCATAGACACTTTCAACCTAAACAAGGTGCCACACTACGTGCGCCTAGGCAACATGAAATCCCCTTTGCTCAACTTACAACCACTCTTCTCAAGAGTAACATGCACCCCTAAATCATTCATTTAAGGTAAAAAAAATCAAATTTCTAGCTAAATTAGGGACATGCAATACATCCATGAATGTTTTCACAAGCCCAAAATCTTCCACATACTTTTGTCTCTAAGAAAAACTTCCCCACCATCATAAATTTTACACACTAAGAATCACTCTTTTTGAGGATTCATGTGGTAGGATGCACTTAAATCTATCAATCAAGAGTCATTAGAAGTCACATTAGCAGAAACAATAAATTATTAGTTTTATCAATTGAAGATTTATTTATACAAGAATCATCATTATTCTTTTTCTTATTTCAACATTTCTTTTTGAGATGTCCCCATTTGCAATAGTTCCAATACCTCAATCTAAACTTTCTAGGTGTCTTGGACCTTCCCTTAGACTTAGACATGTCCTTAGACTTATCTTTATCACCTTTCATCTTATCCTTACCTATGCATCCTCTAACTCCAAGCACCAATTTATAGAGAATTACAATTTGGAAATTGTCAACAAGACTAAGAGAAGTATGGTGCACAAGTGGTAAAGCCACAAAACCCAATGCCCTTCTTGGTCACTAGTCTCCTAGACTTTATTTAGCATGTTTTTTGCACGTCATATGTTATAAATAAGACTATTTGACCACCAAAACTTGGTAATCCTAATTTATCTTCATTCTCTCATGCGTTAGATTCTTCATGACAAGTGTCTAACTTTGTCATAAGATTGGTCAAGATTCTAATGTAAACTCCCTCTTACATGCTCTTATGTGTCATAAGAATATTTCATAAATAACCCCATGAAGACTAGTCAAGATGCTCATATACACCTTTCAAGATGTCGACACATGACAAAACATGCCAACTCAATGTGGGGTACCTACATCATCATGGTAGGACAAAATACAGTAAAGGACAAAATTAATGCCACCTTCAAACACAAGACCAAATTTCCCAAGTGAAGATAAAAGCAATAAAAATGGAATAGCAATACACACAAAATATAAAATCTGAACAATACGATTACAAGGTTGAGCCCACCTTATCCTAACATTACTTGGATGTCATGGCTATAATATCTTTTGACAAAAGTCTCATTAACAAATAATGTCACTGTGAAAGAAACAATTATAAATAAATCACAATAAAAGGGCATTGAAAAGTGAAGAAAATTGAACAAGAGCCATGCATGACATTAACAAGAGCATTAAGTTGTGCAAATTCCCAAGATATCCCCAATAGAAAATAAGACACCCCATACCTTGAGGCTTCCCTAAAATTCAAACTATCATTTGAATGCTTGCAAGGGTCCCTTCAAGTTTGCCTCATAGTGTTTGTACTTGGTTCTTCATAAAGGGGCTTAGGAAGAGGGCAATATGACAACTCATAATGACATTCTAGGAGTAGTAGGGTGGGCTTTGCCTCTGAAAGTGGCTCATCCTTCCTATGTGTCTTTTCAATGGTGTAATTTAGGACCTCTTCCAAAGTACGACAAGAAATTTCCTTACTTTGCACTAACCATTCACCTTATTATAAGATTATGTTTACTCAAGAAATTCAAGACAAACAACTTTTGAAAAATAATACTATTAATAATTAAAATAATTAAAAGATGAAATCAAATGTTCAAAACCTTTTAACTAATCATTAACAATTTAAACCTAATAATTATAATCCTATTACTATTAATTTTATTACTTTAACTATTTAGTTTTTCATATTATAATTATGACTGTATCCATTTAAACTTACTGATGTTTTATGTGATAGCATACCACCATTTAAAAAAAAATGGTCATAAATTATTTTATGAAGTAATGTATAGACCCTATTTAATATATAAATAAAAAAATTCATTTGAAATTCAGCTTGTGATCATTTGCTATTAATCCGGTCAGTGCTTTCGAGAACGATTTTTGTTGAAACGAAGGTAGATGCCAAAAAACAGGCTGCGGCCTTATCTGAATGCTTATATCATAATGAAATGAAATCCGAAGAAAAAAAACAGCCTTACCTTTCAAAACCTTGAGAGATGGGAAGTTTATCAGCCATGCCGCGTCTCTTTTGCTCTCCTACAATCAAATCACGTCATTCAAAAGGCGGGTCGTTGAGTCTGCCTTCCATTTCAACTAATGGTGAAGGGACTTCTACTCAGTTGCAGACAAGAAGAATTCTGATGTTAACACTGCTGGGTGGTCTCACTTTTTCTACCACAGATTGTAAACCTGCGCAAGCTTTTTCATTTGGCATTTGTAAGTTGAATATTACCTCCTACTTGCTTTGGACGTATTTGTAGCATTCCTTTTTCAACTAACTAAACTACACATTGAATTGGGCAGCATTGGTTAACAATTACAGATATTTAGTTCTCAATATTTCCTTTGAAAAGCATAAATCGATCATAAGTTTCATTTCTTTTGCATTGGATCACTTCCATTCCGCATCATAGAAGGAAGAAGATCAACTTGATTGATATTAGGCATGGATGGAATCCACCTATAGTTAGATGTATACTGAGAGAGGGCTTATGATTAAATATTGTCATGATAAGTGGCAATAAATTATGCAAATACTTTATCTTCTATTCTACCCTTCTATGTTCTATTGACACTGATTTTAATTAGTGAAATGTTTATGGTTCGTACTTTTGGACCAAATTACTGTGTATGATCTACGCAGGGTATCTACTTGTTTACAGTTAATTTTAAAATGTTAATTGCCCTTTGTGCGGTAGCCTTCGGCTGAGATGTCATGATGGAGGGGTATCTCTTACATCAAATTCATCTGGACTTGCAGCCAGCCTCGTTCATAAGTGTACACCACCCTCAGTGAATTGGATACACATTTAATCCAATTTTGACACTCTAATTTCATGAGATTAGAAATTGGGGCGTCGCAATGAAACCCGGATACGTTTATAACTTAAGTTCATCCCCTTCAACATATTTAGTTGTTTGCATTATTCCTGTGAATGTCTAGTTTTTAAATAATCTCTCCAAGCCAAATATTGTTTGATTTTCTTGATTTCAGGCTTCATATAGAATTTTGCCACTCTAAATATTTAATGCAGCTGGGCAAGTTAAAATAAGTGTGTTTCTCCATTACCTAATTTAAGTTACAACTCTTACATTGTCCACTCTGCCGTACCATTGGACCTAGGGCTTTTCTCTGTCTTACAACTGGACCCAGGGCTTTTCTTTGCTTTATCTCTAGACCATGTGCTTGAGAATAACTTGTTTTTTGATTTATCGATTCTCCAAATTGTAAAAGTGTACTAAAATATTGGTCAAAATTTAATTTAAGATTTACCTGAATTAAATTGTTATTTCTTAAATGTTAGTATATTATATTCATATTTATTATATTATGAAAAGGAAACATGGATCAGTACACTTAAAAATGTTAACCTTCTTTTATGTGATGGGCTGGGGAGTGCAGAAGATTTTCTCCCCTAAAATATCAGGACAAATTCAGAGGCATTCATGTTATCACATCACATGGAACAACATTACCAGAGTTAATGCCCACCTCCTTCATATCTGAGGAAAAGGTGTGAAAGCATGTAAGTTTTTGGGGAGATTGACAAACCTGAAATACAGAGATGAGATATATAAGCTACGGGGTGTCAGTGAAGACAATGCAGCTGCACCTGTATCCACTACTTTGTCTCATAGGCTGCAGGGTCATCAGGGCTAGCCACACGATTCTACTTCTACTTTGCAAAGGCAAGTTATACATATGCCAGGTTCTTCTTTAGGGGCTTATGCAATAGAGGCTAGGGGGAAACGCAAGTTGACAAGTGATGCTAGTAACCCAATAGCTGAATTATTGAATGTGTAGTGTAGAAAAATGTACTCTATTATATTTTCACACTATGTTTGGGTCCCTTAATTAATTGGACTTAATTAACTTCTAATTGCCTAAATTATGCACTCCAAAGCCTTATTATTCTCGTCTTCCGAAAGGGAAACCGACATTAAACAAATGCTAACATTATTTTAAGCACTTTGGAAATTGTGTCATGGATTTAGGTCCTAGGACCCATTCACCCAAGGGCAGATGGGTCCTCCTTAAGTCTTAGGTCCCAATTTTTAATATGTTTTTGGCGGAATTTTAATGATTCAAACTCAAGTTTCACGTGTCGGCTTATGGAAACTAATTTTTGGGAAATTAGATAAACACCTATAAATACATAGTTATTTTATCAATTCAAATCTAAGTTGCATAAATCAAATTTCATATGAGCAAATTATCAAGGTTGCCAGAAGACTGGTAGTGGTACTAGTATGGGAGATTGGTACTTGTACCGGTACGACTTTTTTTTGAAAATAGGAGATGGGGGTATTTGGAGATGCCATTTTTTTATATAAATAAAAATTAAAAAGTTAATAATTTATAGAAAATATGATGACATTGAACTTTCAAAACAAGAGCAGTAGTAAAGTTTAACAATGAACATTAACTTTAAATACACAAACGTCATTGTATCAAAGAGTCAAAGAATTCATACTTCATATTTCATAATCATAGCTCACATTTGACATTACATATTTGATATTTAATATTCGATTACATATTGAAATTCAGAAATATTGATAGTTTGATAGGCTGATACACAATAAAAAAACAAAAATCAGAAAGCTATCATCTACCCCACATCATGATCATCCATGTCAAGGTCCTCAACTATGATGCTCTCCAAATACTCATCATTCTCAAACTCAGGATCCTCTGCTGGTAGTAGAATTGGCGGTAAATCACTAAGGCCATCTGCTTCAACCACTATGGCTGCAACTTCTCCATCTGGTGAAATTTGGTCCCATTTTGCTGAAGGACCGTCCTTGTACCCAGGATCTACATGAGAGAGAAGACGAAGTGAGCTATGAATGTACACCAAGTTCTCTGCTTTTTTTGACCCTAATCGGTTCCTCTTTAGTGAATGAATAAAACCATAAGTACTCCAATTTCTCTCACAAGATGAAGAGCTAGCTACTTGTGAGAGTAATCTTATTGCAAATGATTGCAATTTAAGGGTTTCACCTCCACGGTTCCACCACCACTCTATAGGGTCTTTCTTTGCTTGCATATTGTATAAAGCTTCCACGGAAGAAAAATCACCGTGCCACATGAAAACTTATTCCATTGACTCCTCATAATTGCTTCCTCACCTTGGCCATAAATTTTTTTATTGCAGCCCAAAATCCCTTCATTACCTCTCTATCCTCATATGGAGCCCTCTTATAAATGGTCAGTTATATAAGATGGGTTTGGATGAAATGTTGTGCAAGTGTGTGCTTCATGATGAACATGAAAGAGTACTATGTGAGTGCCATGAGGGAGTATTAGGTGGAATTATTTGGATAAGGCTATGTTGATGAAGGTGTTACGAGCTGTAATTTTGTAGCCTACACTACATAGGAGTGCCCATAGGTTTTCATATGCACGTAACATTTGTTAGTGTGTTGGTAAGCCTAGTTGGTATGATGCGATGCCTCTTGACCTAGTCCGTTATCAAGAGTTATTTTGAGAAGTGGGCCATTGATTTGTAGGTTCAATCAAACAGTCAACACCTAGAACTGGTGGACAGTATATCATCACAACGGATTATCTCACAATGCGTACTAAAGCTGTGGCTACACAAGATTGTATGACAATAACAATAAAGTGTGTATTGAGAAATCATTATTGAATTTGGTTGCCCCCTCATTGTCACTACATGGCATGGCACCATAAGAGCTCACCTTGTCACTCACAAGAAAATGGTACTGCTGTGTCTTTTAATAAAATCCTAGAGAAAATAATAAATATTGATTAAGGTTTATGATGTTGGCTGCTCAGATAGGGATGAACACTTTTCAGTAGTTTAATTGGCGTAGAGTACATGGAAGCATTTTACAACACAAACTCCATTCCAACTTGTTTGTGGCAAAGTAGTGATGCCTGTAGAGTTCCTAGTTCCTAGCTCGTGTTTTGTAATGGATGCATGTTTGGATTGGGGCCAATCATTGAGCACATGTTTTTTTGAATTCATTCATTTAGACAAGAAGCATTTTCTTGGTATAATTGAGTTGAGGGATAGAGAAAGGTGGAAAAAGGATTGACATGACAAAAATATTAATTGATTAATATTTTAATAAAATCCTAGAGAACATATTGATTAAAGTCCTAGAGAACATATTGATTAAGGTTTATAATGTTGGCTGGTCAGATAGGGATGAACACTTTTCAGTAGTTTAATTGGCGTAGAGTACATGGAAGCATTTTACAACACAAACTCCATTCCAACTTGTTTGTAGCAAGTAGTGATGCCTGTAGAGTTCCTAGTTCCTAGCTTGTGTTTTGTAATGGATGCATGTTTGGATTGGGGCCAATCATTGAGCACATGTTTTTTTGAATTCATTCATTTAGACAAGAAGCATTTTTTTGGCACAATTGAGTTGAGGGATAGAGAAAGGTGGAAAAAGGATTGACATGACAAAAATATTAAGCTTTAAACATAAGAAGTTGTTATTTGAGTTTGATGCATGATTCCTGCTATAAAAAAGTCCAGGGAAGTCATATGTATGTTGGCCATTTGTGACAGAGCAAGCTCATCCTACTGGTGCAGCCAAGGTGGTTTGTTTGGATGGGAGAAACATATTGGGTGTGTGAATGGGATGTGGCTGAAGCTGTACTTCCATAACTGAATTTTCAAGTGATAGTGAACAAGGTTTGAGCAACCAAGTTAGAATAGGGTTGCTGTAATTTGTATATGGTGGAGATCTGAATAGGGCATGGTAGCATACAGCGTTATAAGAATTTCTGCAACTTGCATAATTAACTAGATCATCACGCAACTTTGTTTCACACAACCTCTGTCTGTCTGTCTGTCTCTATACACACACACACACACACACACACAGAGGTAGGTATCATGATGGCACCTCTACAAGGTGATGAGCAATTCAGGAAGCATAAATTGCACTTGGCATCTGGAATTAGTCATTACAGGGATATGTAGATGGACAGCCATGTTTGGTCCAGAATTTTGAGAGGAAGGAGGTGGCCAAATGAAGTTTGTACTTTAGGGGAAATGGCAGCAGGATGAAGAGTTGAAATAATAGAAGCTGATAAATAGAGGCCAAAATAATCTAAAAAATTACTGAAGAGCAGAGAGCAAATTGTAAGTATTAACATCAACTTTGTGGATGAGCAGAGTATATAACATTACAACTTGCTCTAAAATGGTGTGTTGTTTCGTGCCTTGGATGAACATGAGGGAAATATATAATTTAAAAGACTGTAGCTGCCAATGAATGTGTGTGTACTCCTTCTACTCAAATCTAAGATGTGTACCTCATGGGGTGTGTGCAAACTCCTTGTACAGGAGAGTGGAAAATGGTGCCAAGTTCCACACGGATATCTATGCTCAGGGAGAAATGACTATGGAATTGGTTGACTTTATGATGTGGGGAAAACAGACTATGGAGATATCCCTCTTTGCTCATCTGCCATACCCGTCCATAAGAGATCTATAAGTGAAGAATCTCATAAGAGAAGAACCAAACTATAAGAGAAGATGAACAGATTTGTCTAGAGAACCTGAAGGTGTTAAGATGGTAAGAATGCTTCTCGTATTTTCCATGGACATCTAGCTCTTTTGTTATGGACAGCTTCTTATGATTCAAGATATAATACTCTTAATATTTGGCTTTAACCTTGGAAAAATGTTACCTAGCACATGATGTGTATTGAAGCTTTTCCATCAAGATATATTTCTGATCTTATCTACAAATATTCCATTAGTCGTCTTTGCACGCAGTTACATATTGTGGAGACACTTAGCAGGTTAGATTGGCAACTGCATAATATGCATTTATTTTGGACTTCTCTTATGATTCTTTTTTACTAAAGTTCTCCTTGCAGTTGTCAACCATACTTCTTGATGTGACATGATTTTGTTGATTTTCTAGTGCCCTATACATCTATTTTGGAAAATGATCTTCTTATGCATTGACAGCAGGACCTAAGGAATGGTTGAAAGCACAGAAAAAAAGGACAGCAGAATTTTTGATGGCACCTATTGTTGCTTCACGTGACAGACTCAACAGTGCTTATAATTTTCTAAGTACCTTCTCCTCAATGAATTTATGGTGTGGCACTAGAGCTCCACTATAGAAATAACAGAAAAATGTTGCTTATTTGTTATTGAATCTTTTTGCTTGACATTTGCACTATTGCAGAAACAGGGGAGATTACATCAAATAAAGACTATGAAGAAGCTGAAAGGCTTGTCAAAGTTGCTGCGCGAGATTGCATTCCGCCAGAAGAAGGTTCATTTGTTGCCTTTCAAGCTAGATCAGGTGTTGAGGTTTATACTTTATCCTTGGGTTGCCATTTGCATTGTTTTTTGGAAAGAAAATTCAAGAGGGTTGAAAAATCAGAGTATTTCACTCTACCCCAAGTAGTTTTTTTGGTTGGTTGATTGCTTTAAATTACATTCATGTAATGTGTTGGGGATCATAAGATGATAAGAGAAATGTAATGTCCCCTTTTGGGATTGCCCTAAATCTTGTCCTCAAATCACAAATATAATGTAGTTAGGGGGGTTTAACTTATCACGTAAATACTCCAAGCAAGATAAATCTCGGTTTAGACCCAGATTGTATTCACTATGTTGAGATATATATGCCTACAATTTAATACTAAAGCTGATCCTTCTAGTATTCTGCAACATCGGTTTGCCAGGAGAGTAAATGTACTTCTGAGGGGAGATCAATGATCCAATGGTAGAAGTTGTTGTATTCCCCGTTGCTTTGATTTTCAGAGAATATCCTTTATAAATGATTTTCTGTTTCCACAGTTGTCTTTAAATTCATGCAACTTTACGATAGATGCTATGTCTGAAATGGGTTGATTAATCATGCATCTTGGATTGGCTGTTTCAGATTAAGACTTTATATTTGTGCGTCCTTTACTAGAAGATCATGAACTCAATGGAACACTAAGATCTGCTGTTTCAGAATATAGAAGTCTCCATATTTATTCCCTTTAAATATATTTCTTATCCCTAAATCTGTACTCTGCGTTTCCAATATATATCTATATCCTTTTATATTTTAATGTCTTAATGGAAAGAGACATCATTTCATGATACCACTTGATAAGGGTTGCATTATTTCAATTGCCATCCTCCATTTCAAACATAATCTTTTATTAACTATAATCGTTGGTTTGGATACTTATAATCCGGCCTCTTGTTAACTTAGTGGTTGCCCTTTATTGCTTTAAACACTACCTATTTCCCTGTTTTCTACTCTCACGTCCAAAGGATGCCTGATGCGATTCAATTATGTGGGAACGATAAATAAGTTGGTGCTCACTTATTATATGTTGTGAATTAATAGGTTGATATTCCCTATTGTCGATGATATGCGACAACAATTATACGGTGGGCCTTCAATCAGAGTCTTTGGGCTATCGAACAACTCTCTTAAGTAGCGATATTCCATTACTTAACTTAATCACGTCCCATGATTCCCATACAATTTCTGGGAATAAACATAATATAATACTCCTGTTATATTTCTCCAGTTCGAGCACCTTTGATCAGAATGGACTATTTAATGGATGTTATCGATGAACAATATAATCATCCGGCTAATACTCTGCAACTCACCCACGCTCGACCTCAGGAATATATGATTACCCACCCATAAACATATCGACGATTAATGGTGCGGTCACTATATTATAAGTCTCGATTTCTTCCACCAAATTGTGCAAGTGAGTGAATAGATGGTCCGTTTATAATAGTAATTATGCTCCGATGATGATCACATTGACAAACAACCAAAGCTATCGATTATCGTCAAAGGATACTCCTGACCACATGCAGCGATAGAATATATATAAACATAGCAATGTATTGAATACCTTCAAAAGTAATGCTGGCAATAATAAAATGCTCTAGGTATAGATAAATAATAATATAGACTAGTGGTAGTCTAAGAATGATTCTAATATTATTTTAATATTTATAACGTTATTTATAATATTTATAATTATAATATTGCCTTTGACAATTATAATTATAATGATATCAGATAGTTAATAATTCTAAATATGCTTTTTTTTTGTTATCTAACTGTCGCGATTTTGGGGACATGACAAGAAACATGCTTGTTAAAGAGGATACAATAAATGTGAATGAATTGTTTTTAATGAGTTCTTAATGAGTTAACACTTCTCATTTGAAGTTCCAAAAAACACAAAGACCATTACTTTTATGTGACTTTTTCCCCAAGAGAAGAGAAAGTTATGAAATAACCCTTTAGAATTAAAAGGAGATAGAAAATAAAGGATATTATGATCCTTTGGTTAAAAGAGATATTGTGTCAAATGCTTTTTAAAAAATCAACAAAGAACTATAAAGCCTCTTCTCTGTGTGTGTTCCATTATTTTCAATCAAGCAACTAAGGGTGACATAGTGGTCTATAATGGAGTGCCTTGGATTGAAACTTGCTTTCCCTTTTGCCTTCTTTTTCTACTCAACTGCTAATTTTATGTTCTGCCATGCTTCTAAAAGTTTTCCCAAGAAGAGGATTGACTATAATTGTGCAGTTATTTTACTGATTATTGATATCTTCACTTTTAAAGAGGGATAATGACACTAGTCATCCACTCTATTGGGAAGCCATTTTGGATGACACCATTGAAAATGCTTTTGATGTTTGGTGTTAGGACCTCTATTCCCCACTTCAAATATTTTTTTTGTGGCCCATCTGTATCCTATGCTTTAACCCCTACTAGATTTTTTATGCCTTGATGGATATCCTCTATAGAGAAACACTCTATTGTTGTGTTAATTGCAAGGGGAATGTCTTTATCTTGAACCCACTCCTAAAGTAGCTTTGCATATTCTATCCATTGAGTACCAGTGATTTTATTTTCCATTTGTTTTCTTTTTTGTGAGGGTTCCCTCTAAAAGTTTTTGGGGTTGTGTTTTCCAAGAGAAATTAGCTCTTTGTATAACTGTTTTTTGGACCGTATTACTTTTTCTTAAGCCTTCTTATTGTCTTTGCTTGTCTCAAGTTCTTTCAAAGTTCTCTTTGCTGCCCTGCACTCTTCCTCCTACCATGCGTTTTCCAAAAAAATGATTGCGGTTCTTCTTTTGGGCTTGGATCTTTTGCATGCTTTAATGCTTTTTGAATTATGAGAATCAACATACTTTCGTTTATTGGGTCACCTATTGCACACATTGTACTACTCACTGTATTACTCTCTTCTTCCTACATTTGTTGTTTTGAAGAGTTCTTGATTCTCTTGATTCATGAGAATTTTACCTTGAAGAGGTGCCTTCTTTTGATCGTGATGGGCTTGTCCCCTTTGTTGATTGTTTGTGTGAATGCCAAGCTTTACAAATAATATTACATTTTATTATTTGATTGGTTGCTATTTGATTTCATCTCTCTAGGACAACCACCAATGACTCATTCCATTAGCCTCAAAATAATACTATGTGAGCAAATAACATAGTCTATCACATTTTGACCGTTGTATGTTTTGTAGGTGATGTTGCTTGAATTTGGCCATGCACTCATGCCATTGCATATAACCATGCAATACAAACTACATAGCCCAAACAATTCTACCTTGCAGTGTGTTACATCCCCGTTTCCATCTTGTGATGTTCTTTCCCTCCGCCCTCGCTACCACATTAGAGAGCTTAATTGTTTGTTGTCCTTGCATTGAAGTTTCTTATAATTAAGACTTCCTCCAGAGTACTGAAAACTGATATGTCATTTTTTAGCAATGCATGAGGGTCCTCATAGTCTAAGTATCTTTTCTTATATGTCTTTGAACCTCTTAGTGCAAAGTAGAAAGCATCTAGCCTTATTGTTAATTCATTTTCCATTGTTTTCACTCATATATATTGCTTATTTGGGTCTCATTCCTCCACTTTTATCATTCCACACCATGCTTCTCTAATTAGCACTGTTACACCCCAATGCTGCTTACCAATTTTAGTCCTTTTATTCCAAACTGAAATTTTCTTATACCTTTCAAAATCCAGAACTTAGTAGCCATCATGTTCCCATGTTTCCATGATAATGATAATGCCCTTTCCTTCTGCTATGGGCCCCAACCTAGGTCCTCTTCCCCAAGAGTAACCTTTGTAATTCCAACTTACCATTCTCAATTATTGCCAAAGGGCCCCACATCCTTATTTCTTGTGTGCTATTCAGTCATCAATTTGAGCTTTTCCATTTTACAACATTGCCCATTTGCTTATAGTTCTTGATGTTTTCACTTTTTCCCATTCTTTCCTTCTTTCTTCTTGTTGAAATATGGTCAAGACTTTGCCTAGGTATGGTATATTTATGTGCCTCTAAGACGTCCTTTGTTCCTTGGAATCATGTTATTTTCTTCTATGGTTTTCATGATAACTCTTAAATGCTCGTCTCTTCCTCTTATCCTTTTTCCAATCCTGTTTGCTTGATGGATATACCTTGTCCATTGCAGCTAGTCTTTAAGGAAGTTTCTTGCTAAATTGTTGGTTTCCTCCTTCCTATAGTCTTTCAATCCTATAATAAAGATATTTAGAGAAAAGCCTTAGTGATAAGTGATAGTGCAACTTCAACAATACATTAATGCTCCATATTGAAACTCCCATAAGAGTGGATTATAGGCTCAAAAACAGAATTATTATATATTAGATATTGTGATGGTAAATTTAGGTTGTATGTGAAAATATCAATTACCTTGAGTGGAGAGAGGTGTGGATGTGTCTATGTCATGTCCCCATTTTGGCAAGCATCGATGATTGAGATTGGCCTATCATGAGACCTCGTGGTGACAGTGGTTAGGGAGCGTTTGGGCTTTGTCGGTTGGATTACGGTCTTGGCTTTCGTTTGGCTCGTCGAGGAGACTTTTTCTTGAGTTGCTATTTTTAGCAGTTCTGGCGGGTGTGGGACCAACTTTATTTTTATGCTATCGGATCAAGCGACATCGAGGCAGACGGATAAGTAGGGAGAAATATTAATATTTAATTACATTGATTAAATATTAATTAATTAATGATTATATTATAAAGTTATAATTTATAATTATAACTTAAGTGATTGCCTTGAGGGGTGCGCCAACATTAAAAGGGGGCCAGTTGACGATTAATTAAATATTAAAATATTTGTCGGAGAACTATTGAAATAATAAAAGATTAAAAGTGAAATATATTAAAATTCCCTATTATTAAGGAATTCGCCTTTTTGAGAAGATTAAAGGGTTTTGCCTTGAAAGTTGAGCCATTATGACATTGGAGAATTGAAAAATTGATCAGGCTTTGCTAGAGGACGAAGACCTTAGGGTTTGAGTTCGTTATTCGTTGGGGAACGAGCCATCTCCATCGAAGCAGTTCAGAGGATGTGAAATAACATCTGATTTATTGCCAGTTGAGAAATTTCTTCATACAGGAGGAATTACAGAGCATCACAGTCGATACAGACATCAGAGATTATTGTTTTGCAGAGCTTCAGCATATTTAATCCTTCAGAATACCTTCTATTCATAAAGGCGCATATTCTTGTGATTCTGGAGATTTAATAAAGAAGCCGTACAAAGTTAATTAATTTGCTGTCTCAGCCGTACCAGACTTGTACCTGGCCGTACTGTCATGAGAGAGGCAAGTTGTGAACTTGGAGAAAACGTCTAACACTTGGTTTCCAGTTTGCACCTTTGGTGGCGCCAGGGGGATCAAGAATCATTTGCCAGTGCCAAACAGAGATAGCAGAGGGAGCCGTACCCTTATTCACTTGATTTGCTGCTATCAGCCGTACTGTGTACAGCAGGCTGTATCATTGCAAGAGTCCGTACTTTGCACAAGAATAAGTTCGCCTATCCTTTGGTCTTTCAACTTCATCAGTGAGAACGCCTATAACTATTGGATCTGGTGATTTGATTGAATGCCATACATTTTCATTGGTTGCTGATCATCTTCAGGCCGTACAGCAGTGTACTTGGCCGTACCATCAGCAAGGATATGTCTTCTATGTTCTGGACAAAACGCCCACCTACCAGGCAAGCAATCTTCATTACCTTGGGCGCTGGAGTAGCTGAGGACTTCTGTGATCACCAGACAGGGGAAGAGAGGGTTTAGTCATTTGCAGCCGTACCATTCTCAGCCTCATTTAATGCTACTACAGAAATCAGGTTTTTAATAAATCATTGCTTTTTCATCTTGCATGTATCTGGGTATCTTTGTAATCGTCTTCAGAAGAATAATATATGAACTGGCTTCAGTATTTGTGCTAGGGTTTGCTATTTATAGAGTTGAATTATTTTATAAGATTTATTTGTAATTCCCTTTCAAAATCGCCATCTTTATTATTCATGCAAAACGTCAAAAAACAAGCAAAAACCTAAAACCTTCAGAAAAACTCAAAACTCAGTCAGAATCGGTCTCAGGGGGAAACTAGGGTTTCTACGTCTATGGAAAATATTGTATATATACATAAATGGCACTGCATCATTCTTATATATGATACCTCCTTCCCTATTGATATCATTCATTCATGTCAATATATTTTCAATCCCTAGACAATTATGCTAAACAAGGATCCCCATTGCCATGTATTTGTGTCATGTACCCTTTTTGAGTTAAGGAAATAATTTAATAATTTAATTTAAGTTGCCCAATAAGTAACTTTAATTTAATATTAAGACAACTTATGTTTTTTTATTAAATTATAAAGTTCCTAAAAGTGATATTAGAAAGTATTTTTTTGGAAAGAGGGCCTGAGATGATGTCAAAGTGCTGCTAGGATAAGGGGCAAACTGAATTATTAAATTAAAATGAAAACAAATATTCTAGAGACTTCTCGAGGAGCACTAAAAATAGCAAATAGGTGTTTATAAAAGGAGTTGGGCTTGAGGAAAACCATCCATTTTTGAGAAAAAGCCTATTTCTTGAAGATTGAGCACTTAGTGTTCATCTTTTGTCTAAAGGATGAAAACCCTCTTGGTAATGAAATCAAAGGATGAAAACCCTTGTGGTTTTTGGATTGGATTTGGGAACAAAAACTCTCTTATCTAACAAAGTCGATTCCATCTAGGGATTGCATATGTGCAGAAAAATCATTTCAAAAGCATATTGAAGATTTTCGGAGTTTAACCAAAGTTTGAAGAATTTCTAGATTTCAGTCAGTTTGTGGATTTCCAGTTTCAGTTATACAGTTGTTCGGGTATTTTTTTCTATTTTCCATTTTGGCACAAGAAGTCTATTTTATTTGTGAAAGGTTATTGTAATTTTAGAATATTATATTTTTGTTTTTAGAGATAGTTATTATATTTTTATGAATAAAATAATTGTTTAGGCTATACTCTGCTGGGTCATACTAATTGTTATTAATATTGATGGAGTAATTAGTCGTACATGTTCAAGGAATTTCTAAATTCATTTTCTATATGTTGTACTCTTTTAAGAGATTGCAGCACTTTTATGAGCACCATACCATGGTGAAGAAATCACCTATTTAGTGGCTGAAAGGATTTTAAGATATACAACTATATGATTTTATTTAGTTTGCGGCGTTAAGGAACAAGCCCCGACACACAGATTCCCTTGTCAGCCTCGCTGAAGTACCCTATCACTGGACTCCTTGTATTGTGTTTGCAAATGAGTCAATTCTCTGGGTCACTGATTCCTTGTTTATTAGATAATGGGTAAAGATATTTTCTGGGTTCCACCAGCTGCAGCCCACAATGAATAAGGAGAATGCAGCAATATTTATTTTAACTTTTCCTTGGGCACTGTACATTTGTGTCGTAGGTTAAGAATTTGGCGGTTTTAAAAGAGACAAGTCCTAATAGAATAAATTCCTTGGTTTGCTGAGTGCAGCTCACATTCTTTTAAAGATGCTTTGTCATTTGAAATATGATGGGTCAATACCTTCTGAAGAGCATTATTAATATATATGCTGTTGTTATATACTCCAATTGTAGCCTTTGGGGAATAATCTTTAGCAGCCGTTGATTAATACTTTGTACCCAGCTGTAGCCATCATGGATATTGGTTGCTCTATTCTATCTTTCGATAGGATGTGTCTATAGCCAGAAATTATTTATAGCCTGTAAGTGGAATTTGCAGCTTCATGCTATTAATAATATAAGGGAATATTTATTGATATTTATCAAAGACTTCTACTGTAATTTGCATTGGTATTCTCCAGTATTCAGAGTGCTCAATAGCAGTAATATTTATTAAGTGTTTTTAGTTTCAGTAGTTTGGATTTGAGTTTATTTATCATAAATATTTCAGTTTGTGCAATTTACAAAAAAAAGAAGTATATTTTATGAAAAATGCAAATCAGGACATTGTAGTTTGGTGTCCTCATGATAGCTTTTGAACTGTGTTTTAGCAATGTTTGCATAAAATAAGAAAAGGGATTGGTTAGAGGAAAATACATATGAGTTTAAGATCAGAACTCCTTTAATGTTCTAGAAAAATAAATTTATTGCTTTTCAAATTGGGAAAGTCAATTTGTATACTGAATAAAAGTTGAATTTGGTTTTGCAGGTTTGCACTTTTAATCTTATTCTAAAAAATGCATCATCCTTGCTTGATGATACAGACCCAATGAAACTCAAAGCTGATATCGCTTTTAAAAATCTTGTAAGGTGGTTAACTATTCCCACTTTATTATTCATCAGAGTTGAATGGACAAATTGCATGGATAGATATCCATAAAACTTGCTGGTCCAATTAAATATTTAGATGACATTAGTATTATGTTGGTTCTAATCATACTATATTTTATGCTTCCTTAGTTTTGGTGGAAATTTTGGGGGGCCTGTAGTTCTTGAATCTGTATATTAAGATATATTTGTCATAATTCTCATCTAATATAGTTTTTTGCACACTCCAAGAGGATCATACTTTTAGTGTTAACAAGGCATCCTATCTAGAATATCAAAGTACCATTAGCTATTTGGCAGTAGGGCATATGGAAAAAAGTATAACACAATACAACACAAAATGACAAGAGAAAACATATCTTTAGCGTCCATGAGCTTTAATGGTATAAAACCAAGAACAACTAAATTTCAAAAATTATTCTTGACCTTTTAATTTCTTACAACCTTTGACCTTCCATGGGAATCTTTGCATTCCTATCTCCTAAGCTTATTTATGCTATGCTGGTTTAATTGAAGCCAAACTTTAATACAAATGATTAATAACCTCAATATCCTCATCCATTAATTATCTCAAATAAGTGCTGTTCCTTGCATTGTTATCGCTACCATCGTCATATCTGCACCTAGTGCTGAACACTTAGCATATTTCTTGGCAGAGCATCATTAGGTTGCAGTTCTATGTAATCTGATATCATTTTAATTTGTCTATCTCAAATAAGTGCTGTTCCTTGCATTGTTATCGCTACCATTGTCATATCTGCACCTAGTGCTGAACCCTTAGCATATTTCTTGGCGGAGCATCATTAGGTTGCAGTTCTATGTAATCTGATATCATTTTAATTTGTCTATTCCAAGGAAACACAAAAAAGAATAGTGTGTGAGGTAAAACCTATCTTTAAATTTGGAGGGGAAGCTTTCTGAGATCTAAACTTAATCTAAACCTAAGCTAAATTGACCCTAGACATAAAACTATAGATAAGATATACAGATATGTACACTTTACCTTATTTTTTGATGGGGGTTTCGCATAAATTAAAATAATTATATGCCTATGTTTTTGCCTTGGATACTTGCAGCACATTGTTAATAGTAGTGTCCTGCAAATGAGATTTTCAGACAATGAAAGAAAGTAACTCAATTGAAAAGCCAAAACAACACAACTTCTTTCTGCCAAAAAACAAAGACCAGTAATCCGCTGCAAACAAGATTTAAAGGGATAACAATTGGATCAACAACACACAATTTCAATAAATAACTACCTAAGTTGTATTCAAAGCCACCATTTGGGTAGATAGATGTTGTCAATACAAAACTTAATTGAGTATAACCTAGTTTCAATTCACTTGATGAAATTATCAACACAATGAATGAAAACACAACATAACCAATGAAATGATATTTTGGTAGCATAAGCATAGTAGGTATAATTTTTCCATATGATTGTTTCTGGTTTTAACTGTGTATTCCTTTTTCAAATCGACATTTTGAATCACACTCAGTGATCCATCATCAGGAAGAGGACAATCATACTAGCATAAGCATAACAACAATTATCATCTCCCTAATTTATGTGTTCACAGCACTTATGTATAGGTTACAAATGCTCAACCCTTGGGACTTTAAGTTTAAATAATTGTATTTTAATCCAAAAAAAGAGCTTTAAAGTGAAACACTTTAAGGTCGTTGAAAAGCTAGAAAGAAAGGAACTTTAAAGAAAATATAATTCTAAAACAAATAAAATAGAAACTACCTGGAAATAGGCACTCCTTTCTTTGCTGGAAAATAGGAAACAACAAAAAATGGAATTAGTTGGAAATGGCTAATTTGAAATTTCCTCCAACACAACAGTAACTTGAAAATCCTTGCACAAATATGGAAAGAAGACCACTTTGTTGCTGGGAAAGAAGGATGAATGGTCTGGTTTCCAATGTTTGAATGTCTTGCATATATAGGTGCCACTTATTGTTTTATCAAGCTCTAAAACTAGCTTTCTTGTTTTGTTGGTCAATTAAGGTCAAAATGGCACCACCTTGTTGACATAAAAAATAGACCAACCAATATAAGATGGTTCGCTTCTTCTACATTTCCGCCATATAACTTAAATTAGGCAGAGTTATTCTATGTTTCAGATGACCTTTCCTTTGGCAGACATTTTTGATGGTTTAACCACATTAAAGAAGAAAAATTTGTTGGTTCAACCAGCCTAGGTGTGTGACATTTCAACTTAGATCATGCTTTTGCTTTTGGCAGAAGGTTAAAATGGTTGAAACAAGTCAAATTCGCACCTAGGTAGAGTTTCCTAACGATGTTGCCACTTTTTATTGTTGGGTAGTGAACATAATAGCCAAGCCATGGGAAAAACATGCCCAGGTGGAAGTTATCTTGAATGTTGCCGTCTTGCCAAGTTGGACAGAGTTTCCGATTGGTTGAGCCATGATAAATGTGCACTCAGGTGTTAAACTTTTAGGTGGAGTTTTTGAGTGGTACAGCCACATGAAAAGTGTGGCCAACTTAGACTTAAACCACTTTTGCATAATTGGCAGGAAATTTGCCCACTTAAGCCAAAACAAAGTATTGGCTCACTCATGCCATCTTTGCCATATTGCCTTAGGTGGAAATAATCACCAGTTGAACCAATTTCAAGACCACAAGTAGAGATTATCAATGGCCAAATGTCATGTCCCTTCGACATCTCTGAAAATAGATTGTTTATCATAATTCTCAGACACCGAGACCTGATAGAGGGTCACTTCTGAGTTTGGCCTGCCTTCGGCCATGAGTTTGATTAGTAGGCTTTCGCTTGGGCTTTGATCGAGACTTGCAGAATTGCTATTTTTTGCGCCTCGGCAAAAGGGCCATGGGGACCCCCTCGCCATTTTAGCAAGATGACTTTGGTAGCTGCCTGACTCTGTTCGCCGCCTTCTCGTGACGGAACAAGAATAGAAATAAATATTAATATTTAATTGTATTAATTAAATATTAATAATTTAATGATTTTTAATATAAAGTTATAATATTAAATTATAACTTAAGTGATTCTTCTTGAGGGGTGCGCCATCATCAGAAGGGGTCATTTTGGCAATTGGATTATGATGAAATATTTTGGCTGAGACTATGGAAGAATTAAAAGAATTAAAAGTCAAATATTTATTAAAACCCTATTTTTAAGGAAATCACACTTTTCAGCCTTATAGTGCATTTGCCTTGGGAATTGTGCCATTATGAGATTATTGAATTTGAGAACTGATCAACTTTGATCTGAGCAAGAGACTTTAGGGTTTCAAGTTCGAATTCTTTGGGGAACGAGCCATCTCCATCGGAAGCAATTCAGAGGGTGTGAAATACCACTTGATTTATTGCAGCAGAGGTTTCTTCATTCAGGGGGAATCACAGAGCTTCAGAGAATCTATTATCTTCAGAGTTCTTTTCAGTGTTTTGCATTCAAAGTATATCCATTCATCTAGGCGCCCCCTTTACAGAGACTTGGACATTGATATTTGAGGAGGCCGTACATTTTTTAATGCTGTTTCTGACAGGCCGTACTATCCTATTAGGCCGTACCTGCACAAAGGGACGTGTTTCTTCATCTTGAGAGAAACGCCTTTTATATTTGCTTCAAACCTTCATCAATGGAAGCGCCTACATAACTGGAGTCACCTGCAACTACCATTCAGAGGGAGAAGGGAATTTATGACCTCAGCCGTACCAGATCTGTACTTCAGCAGCTGCAAATATCAGGTTCCTAATTTAATAAAAATCATTGCCTTTACTTTGCATGTTATCAGATCTTCCATGTAATCGTTGCAGAAGAATAATATATGATCTAGCTTCAGTATTTGTATTAGGGTTTGAGATTTACGGAGTTCAATAATTTTGTAGAATTTATTTCTTATTTCCAAGCAAAATCGCATTCTTCTTTATTTATGCAAAAACTCAAAAACGTCAAAAAAATCAAAAACCTTCAGAAAAAACCTAAAATCTCAGTCAGAATCAGTATCAGGGGAAACTAGGGTTTCTACACTTCCACACCCTAGTTCCTTCAAAGAAAACTAGATCCATTGGAAGAAGTGGCGGTTGAGCCAATTTAACATTTTTAGCCCCTAATGCTGAATACAAAGCTCTAGAGCAAGAAGTTCAGATGATTTGTCATTTGTTACATTTTGCAACTACAAACTCTTAAATGGTCCTAAAATTGAGAAGAAATCAGTTTAAAATAAGCTAACAAGGAATGCAACAATGCTTGAGCAAGGGACCTGTACCTTCATATGATGTGACACAAAAGTGTTTAGCTTGTGCATGGATCCATAAAATCAAGACCAGCCTTCAACACCATTCTATCTCTAAATCCAATATTTGAAGAAGAAGTCATCAAGTTTGCTTCTCTTCATTTCTGAGGGGCAGCCCATGAATGGTGTTACCACAACATGATGACACAAAGGCATAGTCTCATCACTGCTTTTGAAGAATTCAGCCAAAGATTGGTTGAAGATTTGAGAGGGCTGATCTAGAAATTCATTTTCAAGAATTAGCATAGCTAAAATACTATGGATTAGTGGAACACTAGATAGGAGAGTTTGAAAGGTAGCTGTCAAAGTCCTTGATGTGTTTGAGTAGAAGATCATGGTTATATTTGTAGGGCTAGAAGAGCCATTGAAGGGTTTGGCCAAGGCATTGGAGCCTTCCACTCTTCAAGAGGCAATCAAAAGAGCTCTTGCCTTAGAGTCTACTTTACATTGGAATATATCTTATTCCAATAATCCATCCATAAAAAAAAAGTTACGAAAGGGAGAACCAAGTACACAAAAGATTCTACCACTGTTGAAAAGGAATGAAGATAGTCGAAATGAGCTGCAAAGAAAGAAAATTTGTTTCAATTGCAAGGAACCTTGGGAACGAGGTCATAGATGCCTTGGCAAGGGCCAAGTGCATTACAGAGTTTCTCAATTGTACTTGGAGCTTCCAGGCATCCCCCATGGTAGGAAAATGAAAAAGTCAATATTTAAAAAATCTTAAAAAATATATTTTCAACCTATGTACCAAATATTCTAACCCTAATGATCTATAGGGTCCACTTAATCCCTAAGCTCTCACTAAAAAAATAAATAGGCATCTAATACTCATTCCAAATCACTCCTAAGTTATAAAAATAGTAAATACTTGGTGTTGCAAAAAACAAGTCGATAAAATTGTGAATATGGCATGCATATGAAGGTTTGTATTGTTTTCAAGGCACGCTCCTAGATGCCTTCAAGGAGTGCTACTTCTTGACCTCGTTGGGGGCTTAGCCCGACCATCACCACCACTCGTCACAACCTCAGTCCCAACATCACCCCACCACGATCCCCCACCACTATCCCCTTGCAATATCCAAATCTAGGTCCTTGGTCCCTTGTCCTTGAGACTTGTTCTCTGCATCCCCTTATCCCCTCATCTTGAGACTCCATGGAACATAGAATGACACAGATTTAGAAGCATTATATGTTATCAATGTGTCTATTAGTGTTTTAATTTGCACTTTTTAGTATGGCATGAAACAAAATAGATGTGCACTAGAATCACTCTTCAAATTAGATTGGGAAGTGTCTTGTAAATTAAAAGCCAACGTGAAATAGGACAATATATACATGCAATTTACAATCTTTACAATGAGTTTTTGGAGTTGTTCATATTAATACTGAATAAAATGTAAATGTGTATGTTTTTGATTTTGCCTGGGGTAAAAGGCCAAGACACTATTTCAACACTAGGCTAAGGATTTTATGCTTTATGATTTAAATTTAATCCTACAACTACATGCTCATGCTGTTTAGTTAAAAACAATGACAGAGTAGGGTAAGTGCTCATAGAGTTGAATAAGCTAAAACAAATACGAACACTACAATAAATTAAATGCAGGACTTGGATCCATGGCTGGAAAAATCAGCCAGTACTCGCTGAGTTGACAAGTACTCGCCACATTTTAAGCTTGGCGTGTAACTTGCGAGTTAGCTCGCCAGTCAAACTCACCGAGTTTCTGGTGAGTACTCGCCAAAAATTCTAACATTGCTGCTAGGGACATTACTGAAATGTTTCAAATTTTTTGTTCCTTTATTTTAGTGCACACTGCAAATTCTCCATGTGCCTGTACCCTTCATCAATGCCAACCCATCTCTTTGATTGTGCATGTGCCTCATGCATGCTTGATCCCTTCTTAATTCACTTTAAACATTTAAATGAGCTTCCCTTTATACTGAAATATGCCTAGGCTCAAGCTTGTGCTTGTATATTGGCTTCAAATTTTGCAAAAAAATATTTCTCTACAACATGGCATGTGCCTAAGCCTTAGGCATTCACCTAGACACTAGATTTTAAGATTTCAAAATCCTTCTCTTCTATATTGTAGGTGTAGCTTAATTCCTTGATGTATGCTTTATTTTCTACAAAAATGGAGACCTTTGCATTCATACACTTGTTCTTTCTCTCTTATGCGTGTGATTGTTTTGGAGATGAAACCAAAAAGATTTGGCCTTAGAAATTGAATCTTGACCCTTGCTTTCCAAGGTCATTTCCATCATAGAGTGCACTTACCAAGTTAGATGTATTTATGATCCTCATTCCATGATACTATGAGGGTTAGAAAATAATTAAAGGATGAAAAGATGATACAAAGCAGAAAGGTCTGAAACATGTTAGGGGTAAGTAAATGACAAAATTTTACTATAAAACTTGACACAATATGCAAGTTTCATATGGGTACAATAGTGCCTAGAAGACTTAAAATGTTCTAAATATCCACAACCACCACAATCTCTCCCAACAATCCCACTGAACGTTTTTGCATCAACATTGACATTCAGAACAATGTGGATACTAGTTGTATTGAACAAAGGAATTTTGATATGAAGGTATAGTCACCAATTCAACCTACATTAGGGCTGAATAGGTGGCTTTGGCGGAAGACATTTATATGCTAGATACCAAAGTCATTTGCAAGAATTGCACTCTTGCATCGCCCCTGCAAATTGACACTTTCAGGTAGAGCAGTGCCAAAAGACAATCTTTATTAGGAAGATTCACAGTCAAGTCACCGTTGCTTGAGTTATCAAAAAATTATGTGATGTTTATCAAAATTCAACTGTGTAGTTTTGAGTCAATCTCATTGACCCATATTTCGTGAGTGGTGGTTCACAAGAACTCATCTCTGAAACCCATATTTTGTGAGTGGTGGTTCACAAGAACTCAAGTATGATATTTGTCATAGTACAAATCCAAGCTGCAAACCAATTTTCAGATCACCAATTGATTGCCTCTAAGAAATCAAGGAAGCATGGGTATGGGAAAAAATTAAAAAGGATTTGGCTCCAAAAAAAATCAATAAAAAAACATAAGATGTTCCAGCATTTGTCACTATCTTTGGCAGCATAAAGGAACTGCAAGTTTACAGCAGAAGGCGTTCTTCATCTAGTAAATTGTCTGAAAATATCCAACTTAAGTTGATGGATTTCACTTTCAACACACTAAGTTAGAGTGCACATAAAGTGATACAGAGTTGATGATGGTGATTGGAACAGATTCATTCAGAATGCTGCACATCAGCAAAGATCTCAGCTCCAGCCTTGATTACTCTTTCCAGGAGGCAGCCATGTAAGTAATCCTCAGGTAACCCTCTGCACTGTGAATGAAACGATAACCTCTCCTACTCCTGACCCAACTGCCTCCACTATTTTTGAACCTGACCTACAAGAGTTTACTCCCTTGCCAACCTCTAGATAAATCAAACCAACCTTCCACACACCTCTCACCTGATGAATTCAACTTCCATGAACAACCCTTGGTTTGAAAATGAAAATCAGTTCAATACATTTCTTCAAAGCATGTATATTACTTGTTTAGCAACCAAAGAAAGTTCTCCAAGGTGTAAAAGAATCCGCTTCTCTTCTCTGAGTAAATACCCAGGCCTAGAGGAAGAATGGCAAATGTCAATCAAGCTTCCCAAACAGTCCCTCAAAGTGATCAACACCCCATGCTTTTGCACCCTTCCCTTAACAAGAAGCAGAAATCTACATGGAATTGGTCAAAAGATAATCTCTCAGCAACATAAGACCAATTACTATTAGCTAACAAGGTAAGGGATCAAGATCATATCACCCTTTGCTTGATGATTGCATGGTGCATATCACTGATCTATCCGATGAGCATAATGAAAATTTCACACATTTTAAAACTAGCAATTATTTCCAACAGATAAGAATGTGTAAAAAACTTCAATGTACTGATTGTGAATGTCATTCAATAATTTGAGAATTGGCAAAGAGGCACAAAACAAAAGATGGACTAAGGGACAAGTTACAGTGGCACACAAACTTAGGAGCCAGGATAGTGATTGGATTGTTTCAACATACAAATTGGAAACTGGCAACACCGCCTGGTCTGCCAGCCATGCTCAGTCTGCTAAGATGATAAATCCTTATGCTAAGAATCACTCTCAAGTACGACAGGATGAAGGACAGTAACCTAGTGGAAATTGACTATCTTTCCTTTGTGCTTATCATGGAATTATAACTCCTTGCTATGTAATGCTACTTCTTAGTATTACTGACATATTAGACGCTACTCTTGCTATGATTATTATCTATCTCTACTTAGCAATCGGTACTTTCTAGTTCTGTAGTTATCCTTAATATTTTGTATGTAATGTATTTTGTAACTTCAGAAACTTGTCTCTGAAGTTAGGATTGATGCTTCAAGAGACAGCCTTTCGAGGCCAAACATCTTTCTCCTTGTATTGTCCTTCACTTTCTCCTGATTTTATTCCTTCTAGGAAAAATGGTTACACTATCCTTCTATCAATATAATAATAACATTTTCAGAAAATAATTGAAACTGTATTATAAATATCATTGCAACTTGAGACAGTTCCTCTATTGTTGTACATTGCATTGCTGGAATGTTTCATCTCTTATCTTTCTCCATCTCCATGTAAGATCCCCTATCAATTTGCACCCAACATAGTTGGAAAAATCGCCATTTGCAAGTACTCGACAAGCCCAGAAAACTCGGTTTTAAAAAAACTCAGCAAAAACTTGGCAACTTAAAAAATTGCTTAAACTTCACTAAAAATGCATTTTTGTTACATCCCAAATTGTGACATTACTATTTGCCATTACTAGGTAGAGTAAATGTGAATCTTGGAGGTGAATTAATACCTTGTTTTCAATATGAATGTTGTTTCATTTGATGTTATTCTTTGTGAAATACTGCATAAAGGAGAATAGAAGGTTGTTGATTTGTGAATAATCTAAATTTTGAGATGTTTCATGTATACTACTTTGTTGTGAGCATATGACTCTCGTTGTCATGTCATGGTGAGCAAGCAAGAGGATCAGTCCTCCAGGCGGAGGAGAGATATCACTCGGGGAGGAGCTTGGTCAGGTAAACAGTAACGAGTACCAATTGAGCATACACACACATCCTTTAGACTGAGTAAGCTAAGTTAGTTTAAGTTATGGCTAAGTCATCCGTAGGCTTGTTTGTTGACATTAGGAGTCTTATCTTCTTCTAAATGCATGAATAAGTGATGCTTGCTTGTGTAACTATTTATGGAATTATGTTACTGGTTAGGAGGTGGGCATGGATACATGTATATAGTATATACATGTATCCATAAGTATATTCATGTCGATGCAAACGTATGAGAGCAAATGGATATGCCGTATGAGTGCATCGATATAAATACATTTATGAATATGTATACGTATAGGAAAATATACAAGCAAATATACATGTATACATACCCACAACCAACTTGTCGTATATACGTGAATATGTATAATATTATGTTGACATTACCTTAAAATTTACATATACACATATATACACATATACATAGGTACGTAGAATGAAAGTATGTTGACTGGCTCGCAATATATGTACTTTGCAATTAAATATGTATATGTGTGTGTATATATATATATATATATGTAAAGGTATATATATATTTAATATTAAATAAAATATATATATAATATAGTTTTTACAAAAATATATATATGTATATAAGTTTATTTAAATTATTAAATTTAATTATATATACATAGATATATAATAATGTAAAGTAAAACTATACTATATATATTAAATATAATAAAATAAATATATAAATATATATGTTACTCTTTGAAATGAAGGATTGGAAATCGATAAAGTTTCAAACGACACTTTATTTAAATATCATAAAGTGTAGAATGGAAATCGAAACTAGGAAATGAGAGACGTTATTTTGTCAAAGTTAAATATATCTTTGAAACTACGGAAGTCGATTAATTCCATGAAATAAAATAATGTCTTTAAAATTGAATCGAATGCCTTTGGAAGATCACACCAAGCAGGAAATATTTCATTTCAAACTTTGTAAAACTTTAGAATAAGAAAATAAAAGGAAATGAAGGAAATTCCCGTGAAAATGAAATGCGCCTGTAGAAGCGCGCGACCATGACCAGCATTGAAGCGCGGCTTGAATGGTATTGACTGCAGCCTGGGAAGTAGAAAGTTTGGTGTGCATAGAACGAGGGAATTTTTCTCTGTAATTATCATCATTTATCTATACTTGTTGAATCGCACCATTTCTTGTAGGTGTCATATTTCTGGATTTTATCATGTGCAAAATGAACCATTCTTCATTTGCTGTCACAAAAGGAGGTCAAATCTTCTCTAGGGTTTGCCACATTTCATATTTGAATTATTCTAAAACCCTTCTAGCAGCTTGGACGCCATTAGAAGAGGGAATTGGTTGAGCAGGAAGCCTATATAAGAGCCGCTCAGCTCATTCTATTTCACACAGTTGGAATTCGAGTTTGCTCATATTCTAAAGGTTTCAAAGTATTTTCTGAGTATTCTTCTTTAGCTGCGAGGGAGAGTTTTATTTTTGCTGTGAGAGCATTCATCATATTCTGAGAGCATAATTCACATTAATAGAGAATCCCTTTTGTCATTCACCATTTCTGAGTTTAACAGTGAGGGGCTGAGATTGTCTTTAAGCTGTGTATGAGTTTATTATCAGCAAGAGAGGTGGCTGGAGGCTAAAAGTGTTGCAGATTCAATCTAGATCATCATTTGTGGAAAAGCATATACCAGGCATGCTATTCTTCATATTTTAGAACGAATTTCTAAATATAATTCTGAATTTAAATATGCATACTATTCTTTCATACTTTAGAAGGAGTTTCTAAATAAAAATCTGAAATTATATCTTCTGAATGTACAGGGATAGGAAGTTGTGATTAGTTCTATTCTTCATACTTTTGAATGAATTTTTGAAAGAATAACTACTGATTATGCAAAGATTAGGAATTGCTTTTAGTTCCTTAAACAAAGAGTAGTTTGTGATTTAAGGAATGGTAATTTTATTGTTGTTTGCACCTTCTTGCATTAGTGTACGAATCACACTAGGATCATAGATGCAATAAGAAGTGAATTGCTATGAACTCCATATAAGGAGTGTATGTTTTGAGGTAGCTATTAAATACTAGGGAAGAAATGAGGGTGTTTAATAAGGTACCAATCACAAGAAGTTAGTAGAGTAACTTAGTCAAGTTAATGAAACTCCTAGGATGAAGATGTCTAGTTTAGGAGGGATAATTGTGAGTACTTGTTAAGCTGTCCTCCTTGCTAGTAGTTAGCTTGATGTAGGACGTCTAGGGTACGGACTACCCCGAATAGGCCAACCTACGCGTAGTGTAAAAAAGCCTTAATGCAAATCGGCCCTTAGTAATGTTTATGATAGATGACCTTCATTCGAAGTATTGAATGAGAATACTTTGGCCAAAGTAGTGAAATGTACAACTTCCACTTAGATGTGAGTTAGTTGAGACTACACTGTCAGTTCATTGTGATCCCGAAGTACATACTAGTTCAAGAGATGCTGTATGCATAGGACCTAGTTATGTAGGAACACAACACTATGCTCAATTGGTAATTGTTAAAGGATACCCTACCAATCTCTTCTTCGAAGGGAGGGCCATCTATCTAACGATAGGTGTGCGGGGGACTGCATTATAAGTCCGTGGTTGGCGGAAAAGCGCTCGAGTGATGTTTCTCTTCCACAGCAAGCGGCCGATATACCAGGATTTGAAAGGACAGACTCCTGGACCTTCTTACTACTATTTGTTCTAAAGCTCATTGGAGCTATGTTAGTTAAGGTATGTGTTCTTGTTTCATGTACTTGTGAAGTTATTATATTGAAATGGAATCTTTATTGTAAATTGATATGGCAACATGTTCATGTGTTATCAATAAAGAAAAGGAAAATTTTTATTGCAATGTCATGTTAACATGTTTACATATTGGTAGGATGTAAATTATGAAAATTTTAATTTTACCGAAGGGTCGGGTTGTTACAATTATTTTTGCAAACTTCAAAGATAAGATGCATCCAATGAGTCAATAAATGAGTACATAAAAGAAACAAGTTGTATTTGATTGATTTGAAAGAAAATTAGATACAAAATGGCATCCTCATGTGGAATGCTCAATGCGTTGATATGATAGTCTAAAACAAAATGAAAATAGCAAATAGTTTTTGTAAAATTGAAAGTAAATACTACATAAACATTAATATATTTCAGTTTTTACAAATTCGCGTCTTCCTCTTCCCATGTCTAGATCTCACTAGGGGAGAGGGTCTAGTTGTAGGACTCTGCTCCTGTTGTGCCTATGGCTCCTCAACCTCCATCTTGGATGTAGATCCTACTGTAGCTGGTGGTGGTGGCACTGGCAATGACTCCTCTTCAGGTTCATCCTTAAGGACATCTAATGAGAATGCAAATCCACCCCCCTCCTCCATTACATGTCACTCTAAATCATAAATGTCATCCTCGGAAAGCAATGGAGGCTGCTCCCCTCGCCCTGTCCAATCACTGTATGGATCTATTTCATCCAAATCAATTGGATCATCTAATATTTCCTCTACCTTTCTTGTGCGCAATCGAGGATTATATTGCACATAGACAAGGTCATTGAGGCATTTTTGAGCTAGTTTGTTCCTCTTCTTTGTGTAGATGGCCTCAAACAAGCTCCAATTGCGCTCACAATTGGACGAACTACAAGGCTGGCATAAGACACAAAGGGTAAATTTTTGAAGATTTGGGGTCTTTCCACCCCAATTTGTCCACCAAACATCTACAAAAAAAAAAAAAGGTTAGAAACTTGTAACTTGTAACTTGTAATTATCAATTTTTGTAACTTGTAACTTGTAAATTTCAAATTTTATACTTGGTGGCTGATTCATTATTGCTCTCTCTGACAGGTCTGAAGAGAAGAGTGCACTCCTTTTTTCCCTATAACTTTGCAATTCATTAACAATGAGGTCTGCCTCCTCAGCTGTGGGTGTCATCCTTTGAATGAAAGTAGTTAGGCCCTCCATAATCTCTCCAGTAGGATCTGCATAGGTGCTTGAATGGAAGAAACAGGGGTTCAAGAAGTACCCTGCTACATGGATGGTTTGGTGGAGTTGATGGTTCTACCTCCTGTCAATAATCTCCCAAATGGGATCAAACTTGAGGAGGTCCCCCTTATAATAATTTCTAATAGCCTCCTTGGCCCTATCCATGGCCTTATAAAGTTACCCCATAGGGGTTTTATCCCCATCCACCAAGTGGAGAACTCTAACCAAGGGCTCCGATGCCTACAATATAAATTTAAAAATGCAAAAAAGATTAGAGTTACAATTTACAAATTTACAATGAAAGACATTAAAAAACTTAATCAATTTGAATTTAGATTCAAAGTTTTGATGTTACCTTCACAATCTCAATAGCTCTTTGTGCAAAGAGGACGTCGAAGACAATGCTTGCAACTCTTTCTCCTTTTGACTTCTTCAAATAAGTTGAGTCTAGCCATGCTTGACTCACAAAATTTTGTTTCAAAGTCGTCAATGTACCAGGAATGCTTTGCAATGTTAAGAAAACCGTTGCAAACCTTGTTACAATAGATCTCACCAATTCTCTCCCTTGGGTGTGCTCCCTCATCAAGTGAAGAACCCAAGGGCGATTGTAGATAAATTTAGCGATCCTCCTTCCATCCTCTACAATTGGTGTGACTCAATCTAATTTGCCTATGTCCTCCAAAAGAAGGTCAAGGACATGTGCAACACATGGTGTCCAAAAAATTGTGTGGTGTTTATCTTGTAGGATTCTTCTTTCTGCCACATATTGAAGAGCACAAAAGATTTACTGAGAGGGGGGGGGGGGTGAATCAGTAAATCAACACAAACTTTTAATTCTTAATCTTTTCAAAACTTATTACAATCAACTTTTTGATATGACCCAATTTACATAAGTTGATACAGCTTTATTGAAATAATTTTTAAAATAGGCACCAACCTACTCAACTTACAAGAGAGATGTTTTAGTAGATTATCATCTACAAGGAACACCCTAACCCTTTACAATTTTAGTAGGCACCTACCTACAAGGAGCACCAACCCCTAATGCAAGGCACCACACCTTGACTTGATGGATGAATCAAATGAAGCCAATCAGATCTGCACTCTGCCAATCCTCCAATCTGCCTTTGTGATGTAAATTCTCACACTCAGCCCACACAAGAAGAAGATAGGCTTCTGATTTAGATTTCTTGAACTTGACAACCACACATTCAGCTTTGAATGGTATGATAAATATATAAATTGACCAAAGGTTGCAACTATTGATGATCACAACTCTTGCCTCTTTATCGTTCAGTCACACCCTTTGAGATGTGCCTCTTTGCCAAATCGATTTTTAATTGATTTAATTATTTTTCTATTTACACACAGAACTGATTACTTCTAAAATCTCCAAATCGCATTCTCTTAACATTATCATTTGTGTCTTTTTGGTAGAACACGTCCTTTCAACCTTATTAAGCAAAAGACGTCATGGTTAAGAGATGATGTACATGTCTCTTAAGAACAAATAGTATTCTTGAATGCTTCCTTACGTGTCCCTTCATATCTATCTGAAACGTGCCCTTTTTTGATATCGACCCAAACAGTTCGCACCTATTCAATCTTGAGTTGAAAGCGATGTTACACTTCAGGATTCCGTATCTCTTTGTGAAATACGTGTCTTTTGAAATCCGCATTACACAGAAATATGTGTTTCTCAAACACGTCTTAGATAATGAATCTCACCCTTTCACAATGACAAGTTATAATGCATAATCATCAAGTCGAAACTTTTCATTAAGGAGATTCATATATGCTGGATTAGTTTGCGGAAGAGGCATCTTAGATATATTCGCATCTTTGAAATAAGACGAGTTGACATAATGACTAGCCGCATTCATTAACAAATATGCATTATTTTGGTTTTGTTTGCAGATACGTATAGTTTTAGCTATTTCTGAAGATAACAATTATAGCACCCTGAGTTGATCATCTGAACCAGATATTCGAGTTCAAGCAGAATGTTGAATTTCTGAAGATAATTAATCCGCTTTTAAGACAGCCGCACAAACAAAACAATTCTGGACTTTTTCGTCTTATATTTCGATCTGTATGTTGTGATATACGTTTTGATCTGTAGCTATTGCCTCATATTCCGATCTGTATGCAATTTCACACCAATTTCGATATAATCTTTCATCAAGCTTATCAGCCTTATATATCTTTAATGGTCTGATTGTCTTGACATCAACGACAATACTTCTAACACATATGCTGCTGCATTGTCAATTATGATTTGCACCACATTTTCAAGCCCAACCTTCATGCACACTTGCTCCAACATTTTAGCCAAATTTTATGCAGTTTTTATTATGTTGGAGGCATCCACTGATTTTAAGAACACCACCTCATCTTTGCAAGAAACCAAAAAATTAATGATGGTACGGTTTTTACCATCCGTTCCACCCATCATAAAGAATAGTGCAGCCATATTTTTACCATTCTTGTCTTTGTTCTTCTATCGTTGCCCTTGCCGTTTCAGTTGCACTAGTAAGTAACTTACAAGTACAAAGTGAAATTAAGTACACAATTTTAATTTGTAAACAAAAAAATAGCTTAATTAATCATAAATTAAACCTAAAAAAACATAAATTAAAGAACATAAGTCATAAACTAACCTCCCACTTAAGTCTTTGCAAGAAGGTGCCTTGTAGCTTTTCCCTGCAATTGTCAATGTGGTCACCAAATTGTGCTAGTAAGGTGAGTTTGCCACATTGAAAGGGATGTTGTTGAAGTACCAAAAATCCACACAAGCAATGTCTGTGTGCTCATGCACCTCCCTATTCCACCCAGTTGCCTCTAAGGAAGGTTGTGCACCAGGTGTGTTTCTAGGCACAAAAAAAAGCATGCATGCATGAACCCGTAGGTGCTGATCCTAGTGCTCTACTAGAGGTTGATGAAGGGCTCGAGGTGGTGGTGGGTTGCCTTTGCACACATGGATCACGAAGAGAGCCCACTATGCCTGCGATATCATCATTTGATTCAAGGTTGACTGGAGCACCTTGAGAAGAAGCTATGGCTGCTTGCATTGCCGCTTTTGCCTTCTCTTTTTGCACCTTTTTTTTCTTCTGCAGCTGCAAGTATGGCATGCATTTGTCTTTTTATTTCCTTGTTGGTGTTTGGGCAAGCCTTAGCATCACGTGGAGGGATGCCAGCAAGGTGGTATTTGAGGCGATAGATGCCTCCACGGTATACATTTTTACATCTAATGCAATAGATTGATCCAAGTTCAGGTCCGTGATATGCATATTTTCAAGCAGTATCTTCTACTCCTGTTGGACGAGTGCCTACAAATCCCCCAGGCACGGATGGGGCTGACCCTGAGGCAGAAGTGGATTAAGAAGCCATTATCAATTAACCTATACACACAATGACAAAGTGAAAGCACAACTTCTAGTTTTTTGATAGAAAATTTAAAAACAAGCTAAATTAGATTAAATCAAAATAGATTACTTTAAATTAGTAAAAATCTAAACTAATTTAATATTCTTAACATTTTCATTAAAGAAAAAGGATTAAAAAAAGAAAATAATAAACTAGGTTTTCAAAAAAATGTGAAAAAAATGTAAAAAATCGGATAATTACTTTAAATTAGTAAAAATTAAGCTAACCTAAGATTGTAAACATGTTTTCAACAAAAAAAGAGGATTCAAAATAAAAAAAAATAACTAGGGTTTGAAGGAAATTTCAAAAAAATGAAAAAATCAGCAAAATATGTAAAAAAATCAGAAAAATGTGCCAAATATTCTTGTTTTGATGAATCTAAATCTTGTTTTGAACAATATAAATATATTTAATTTTTTTTTTGCACTATATTCATGATGTTATTTAAACATAGAATCAACAAAAATGAAGAAAAAATAAAAAAAAAAGAACAAGAAAAATCAGAAAACCTACCTGGAAATCCAATTTGACTTCGAAATCTGATGAAAATCTCGTTCAAATCTTGTCTCCTTGATGCAAAATCATTGAGAAATGGTGCAAAATCATTGAGAGTGGGTTTTTGCTCAACTAAGAGTTCAGAAGAGCTCAAAAGACCAAATGGAATGCCCTTTTTGCTAGCCGCGGGCTTAAGACTCTGATCGTGCGAGTTTTTTTGTATGAAATACTCGTTTTAAAAAAACACTTGCGAGTTTTCTAAAAACTCGTGAGTTTTCCAACTATGGCACCCAATTTTTTTGCACTTCTATCCATCAAGCATTATGTCAAACAGTTTGCGTTTATGATTGTTTGGTTGAGAGTTTGCTAATTTTTTGAACACATGTAAGAACCATGATCATGCTTAATAACACCCCCTTATTTTTTTTGAAGTATTCACCAATTGATACCATAGCAATAACTCAAGCAATAAACACGTAACATGCAGTTTTGATAAAATATAAGCATTGTGAGGTTTGCATATTCAAGTCTTCAACTGTTGCAAATTAATAGTGATGGTTTCATTTGTTAAATACTCTGCTGTTACAAATTTGAGGCTCAAAACACCACTAGATAGACACTATGAATCATCCACCATGACAACAAACATATAAAATGTAAATAACTTGAAGGAAATGCAACTTGAAACCATAACAGGCCTGCTGTAGCAAATTTTCTGAGCGTTAACAGTCAGCAACAAAGGCAAACCAATTTATCAGCACTTCCCACATGTTCCTCAACTGTTGCAATAGGCCTAAAAGATCACTCCTAACACCAGATAATACTTCTATACTGCCCAAATCTGAATATTTATGCCTAAACAGCAAGCAACATTCATTTCCAAGCAATATAATCAACTTAGAGCATTTGTAGTAGCACACAGGGGCAACTTAGGAAATATTCATATATAATTCTTTAAGCTCTAAACTGCTTACCAACCAGCTGCAATCTGTTCTACCAATTGGGATGCTAAGGCAAGGATGATTTGCAGCCACTAAACAAACTCAAACAAGCTCTAAACTTCAAAACTACCACCCAACACTTGTACGACCTGCTTGGAGGGGCGATTCACTTTAGGAAAAATAACCACAAAAAATTACCACTCTGTATTACTTGCAATAGGGTTGCTTAGTGTTGGCGTTTTAATTTGCACCTTTGGAATGCAAATTAGAAACAGACAGCTATGTGCAGTGACCTGCTCTTCAATTTTGGAGGGGAAGCTCCCTCTTTGCTGATGGTGTTCAAGAAAGTAAATTAAATCTAATTTGCTTATCTTTTTGGTTCAGCTAAGAGCACAGGGTTTATAAAACTCAAGTGCTGTCGCTGAGATTTTTTGTTTAAGGAATTTCAACTATGACTAACCTACGCTAATGACGTTTCTATTTTCTCAAGTAAACGAAAAGCAAGAAAAACAGAAATGAACAAAGTTTGATTCTCTGACAAAATACTTGGATAAACTTTCCTTCCAACATACATCTACTTACTTTCAATGCAAGCTGAAATTAAAGATCATATAAGCATAACACAATAAACGGAAACTTGAGACATTATATCAGAGAAAAATAGGCACAAGACTTTATTTCTCAAATCTCTGGAACAAAAGATTACACTAAACACATGCACTGAACAAGAACTTACAGCTAAAAGAGACATGCAAACTTTTTCTTACACAAAGTGAACAACAACTACACAACAACAACTTGCAGCCAAAAGAGGATCAACAATTTGTTATCACAAGTACGGTTGAAAATAAATAAGCAAGGCTGCTCTTATTTATAGACAAGCAAAGGAGTAGAGAACCCTAAAATCTCCTTGCTTTTACAACTAAGGCTTGCTCAACAAGCAAACTTTATTTCTAAAACTAGAAGAAGATAATATCTAACCACCTAAGAAAGCAGGAAAAACAGGAAATGCCAACTATTACATTTTATCTTCTTTCTCTTCTTCAAAGAATAGATAAGAATTGTTTCGAGAATAGAAAGAAAGCGGAAAAAAAGCTTCTAGAAGAAAGCTACTTTAAATTTCGATCACATCTGCCAAAAAGTTGGAAACTGTGTCTCTGTCAGGTGTATCAATACTATCAATAGCAAAGTTTCACTTTTCTAGGAAATCCTCTCCATCTGCAATCGATCTCAGGAAATCTTCAACCTCATTGGCCACTTTCTCGAACCTTGCTGACATCATGGAAATCTGACTCATGCCGCCATCACTGCTACAGACAACACTTTGAAATTGGGCTTGCACTTCATCAAGTTTGACATAGGAACCATCATCATGATGACACCGAGCAAGGATCTCTATAATAAACTCATTTATGAACAGAAAAGCCTCAACCACTCTTTGCCTGTATGCAACAAACTCTTTGGCTATCCTCGCATAGGTTCTCACCTTGAAAATGTGATGCTCTTTCCATGCAAGAATTTGTCTCTTGTGTTCTCTGGAAACTGTTGAGCCATAAGCTGTATCCAAATCTGCAATGATGATTTCATGCCTAGACTTTACCTCTGCCATTGATTGTTCAAATCTTTGCAGGCCTTGACGTAAGTCATGAGCGTTATTCCTTAGCTGAAACATCTGTGCAAGGATTTCTTTTCCTCTGATGATGTAAGAGCCCTTGCTAAATCTGAGGTGAACTTGCTGAGTTTGGCTCTTAAGAATTTCGTTAAATACTTTGTGTGTAACCTTCTTGCTTGCTGATTGTTGTTTCAGTTTGTAATGGTTTGCTGATTCTAGTTGCAATGATGTTTTTGAGTGCTTGAAAATGCCTTCTAGAATGTCTATGCAGGCCTCTAATATGAAAGTGCAATTCTTTTTTGTGTTTTTAAATGCAAATACATGAACTACATGAGTTAAATGTGCACCTACAGCAGTCAAGCATTTTTACAAACACTTTATAAACATACTATTATTGCTGATGATAAAGAGTAATACTTGACATTTAATCAAACACTTAGTATGTATCCAAGTCCAAATACAAGAGAGCAATTGGATGTAATGCAAAAATCTCCTCATCCTTTGAAATGCACAAATGATTACAATTACTTGCCAAGACTCTTGGCTGTCATGAATACATCAGAATTTCATATCATGAAACTATCATGCAAGTGCTAGTTGCTAACATGTACCAACTATTAGATGCAATGCTAAACTGATATAAAGAACCTAATGAAGAGATGTGACAAGGTGCAGATCAAATAACAATGTGAAAACATGCCTCCATGAAGCCGTCCCTGCTCTGGTCTGTAGTTGCAGTCCTCAGAAAAAGCTTCGAATCTTCCTTTTGATGATGCCAATGCCCTCAAACTTGTGGCGCCTGGTCTTCAGATCACCTAGCAATGCGATAGGAATTTTATTTGAAATTTTCCATGCCTCTAACCACAAAATTGTCCCTCGTTCAAGGCCACCCCTGTTCTATCCATGCAGCATAACATACAGAATTATATCTTCAATAATCGGCCTCCTACTGACTCCAAAAATGAACACCAAGTCTTCAAGAATGCAATGATGCAAGGTTCCAACTAATTTGATGCAGATATATGCCAAGATGAATGAAATCGAGTTTCCCTCATGGCTGCAAATGGATTGTAATAGCTTCAGATTTCCACCATCAAATTGAACTAAAAATTGGCCTTTGGCCACAAATTTTGCACAATGAGAATTGAAATATTCTCCTCTCTCAAAACTAGCTAGGGTTGGTGTTGCACAACCGAAACTAGCAAACTTAGAGAATTTTACTTCTCCAGCTGTGACAAGCATTCAAGCTCTCTAATATTCATAAAATGTAATTGACTCCAGGATGTCTCAAATGTCCTCTAAAAGCCCCTTATAAAGAATTGACAAGAGATTTCAAGAAGCTTCTAGAATAAATTATTATTTTATTCTTTTAAATGATTTTTTTTTTTTTTTTATTAGTCACTTTTAATATTAAATTAATTAAATATAAGGTTACTTTTTAATATTTTATTTTTTAATAACCTTATAAGTAATTAATTTAATATATTCCCCTTATTGCTCCAACTTGGGGACATGATAGATGATAAATCCCTCAATCCATTCTTGAGTTTGTTTCCCACATATTACCAGCTGTCTCAACTGATGATGATCAGTTGGTGTCTCTAGAACCTGGGGCAGCAACTGAGTAGCCTGTGAAGTGCCATGAACAAGGTTAGAAATGTAAAGCCTGAGTTGCCTTATTTCAGCCTTGAGGGCTGCCTTGTCTTCTCCATCTTTGAGCACTCTTTCTTGAAGGCTTTCAGATGCAACTCTGAACAAACTAACATCCGCATGTTTGGTGCTTTTGCCAAGATTAGCCTTCACCATCATGAAGTCATCTACATCCACTTCATCTCTGTTTCTATCTTCAAGAGGTGTAGCAGTCTCCATGATCATCTCACCATCAGGATTTCTCTCAAAATGAACTTGCTTCTTTGCTTTCTTCTTAGGTGCCTCCTGATGGATGTTGTCAAGATCATCAAAATTCAACTGATATGAAGGTCTTCTTCTCTTCCTTCCCAAGGAGCTCTCAAGCCAAGATGTGGTATCTTCACTAACTTCCTTGGGAGGCTCAACTGCAACTTCTTCATCCTCTATATCAATATGAATTGGCGAAGACCTTGGCAATGCTGTAGGATTTTGTGTCAAAGGCACATCTTTTGTTTCTTTTTGAGGCACAGACTCTTCTGGAGGAGCTTTTGCTTCAGCTGTTGGCTGCTTCTATATGATTATGTTTGAGAAGTACAACCTTCTTATGTTTTTAGTTGACCTGCTGCCCACATTGCTCGAATAATCCATTCCATTGGAAGACAAGCCTAAGCCCTTCTATATTTCTCTGTATATAGGAGGTTACAAATTGAGCAATTGTATCATTGATTCTGGAGCCCTGAACAATGTCATGCCTCTACAAGTGATGAATGCTCTAGGACTTTCATGCACCAAGACAAAAGACAAATATTACTCACTGGAGTCCAAATCGGTGTCGTTCGTCGAACAGTTGAAGGATGCTTAAGTGAGGTTGGCGGCTTGTCCTGAGAAGAAAATCATGATGACTATCCTGGTAGCTGACATTGCAGCTAGTTATAGGATGCTGTTGAGCAAAAACTTTTGCAAGGATAGGTATTGTGGCCTTCGTACCCACATCATCATAATAGCTGAAACTGACTTGCATCACATCAAGCCGGTGTTCGACTTACGCGCTTTGGAGAACGCAGGTAACACTGCAATTGGAAACCTGGGGCACTCTGGACTTCTCGCAACAATGTCCATTCCTATTTCAGTGCAAAGTTTGGAATTTGTAATCGCTTGCATAAAGCATTACAATCCAGCAACTCGAGAGATTCAGTCAGTAGATGGAAGATTTGATTTGCAGCCTGAAGCCAGATGTGATTGAAAAATGCTTCTGAATTCCACCTTGGCTTGAAAGTGTGACTATCGTCAAGGGAGAATGTGAAAGGATATGGGATATGTATAAAGAGAAATACAACAAGAAGATTGCACAGAAGTGGATGAAAAAAAAACATAAGACTCTGCCAAATAACATTGGGCGAGGGGAATTCAAAGATGAAACTACTATCATGATCACCTTGCTCAACAAGGTCACTGGATAAGAAGATGCTACGAAATTCCAGCCTTGGATGTTCTATGTTATATCTGACATCACGAAGAAGACTGATTTCTATGATTGGGCAACCTTAATCAGTGACAACCTCCATCAACAAATAATAGAATACTTCCAGATTCATGAGTTCCACATGGTCTCCTACCTAGTCTACCTAGTGGCCTTCCAAGGCCAATTCAAAGGGTTGAACACTGAGGGGTCTCTAAACTTAAAGCTTCTGCTTCAGCTGTTGGCTGCTCTTGTATGATTATGTTTGAGAAGTCCAACCTTCTTATGTTTTTAGTTGACTTGCTGCCCTTTACACCCTCTTGAGACTAACTTACACCTTTCCCTTTTGATTGTGCTCTAGAAGAAAATGGAAGTGATAACTGCACCCTTGGCGGCTTTGCTGCTGGAATGGATTTCTTCCTCTTGAGGACTAGGAAAACCTTGCTATGCTCGAGGACTTGTGTTGTCCTTTCTTCAACTGAGAGGGACTCTTTATTAGCCCAGTTGACCTGTGGAAGAGGTTGATCTTCAATTCGCTTCCGAGTGTACATTGGGAGTAGTACATCTCCATCATCATTTGATAATCCCTTGATATCCTCTGATAAGCAGTCTTTCATTTGATGAAGAGTGAGCCTATTGTAACTTTGCCTCCGTACCTTGAACTCATCTCTGCAGTTAGCCCAAAAATCTTCAAGAGCGGGCAAATGAGCATAGTTCGTTTCAAGTCGGGCAGCGAAGACACCATGAGGGCCATATGATCGTCTTTCGCTGTATGGCTTGAGACCAAGTGTTGCCAACTCATCACCCATGGTCTTAGCATCCGATGCTAATCTGCATGTATAAATTCCTAGCCCAAATGGAAAACTGAAGGTGGGTTTCTTTCTATTCCTCAAGACTGTGTGGACATCTTGTGCTTGCCTTACGAATTCCATGAAAACAACTTCATCTGATGGGTACCTTGGCAGCATAAGTGGAGCACTGGAGAAGCCATAGACTCTGAGGTAGGTGAATGTAGGAAACTGTATAAACCAATTTGCCCACTCCGCTATTGCTGCCTTGGTAGTTGAACAGATGTGCAACTCATTCTCCAGGTCTCGCACTATGTGCATCAGGAAAGCCTCGTTCACCCTCTTGTAATGGTGCAATGACTTTGTGAATTCCAGCTGAGGGTGGTAGTTGTAAACATGCTGTACATTTAGAAACCCCTCAGTGTTCAACCCTCTGAATTGGCCTTGGAACGCCACTAGGTAGACTAGGTAGGAGACCATGTGGAACTCATGAATCTGGAAGTATTCTGTTATTTGTTGATGGAGGCTGTCACTGGTTAAGGTTGCTTAATCATAGAACTCAGTCTTCTTCATAATGTGAGGTACAACATAGAATATCTAGGGCTGGAATTTCGTAGCATCTTCTTGTCCAGTAACCTTGTTGAGCAAGGTGATCATGATAGCAATTTCATATTTGAATTCACCTCGCTCGATGTTCTTTGGCAAAGTCTTATGTTGTTTTTTTCATCCACTTCTGTGCAATCTTCTTGCTGTATTTCTCTTTATACATATCCCATATCCTTTCACATTCTCCCTTGACGATAGTCACACTTTCAGGCCAAGGTGGAATTGAGAAGCATTTTTCAATCACATCTGGCTTCAGGTTGCAAATCAAATCTTCCATCTACTGACTGAATCTCCCGAGTTGCTGGATTGTAATGCTTTATGCAAGCGATTGCAAATTCCAGAATTTGCACTGAAATAGGAATGGATGTTACTACGAGAAGTCCAGAGTGCCCTAGGTTTTTGATTCCAGTGTTACCTGCGTTCTCTAAAGCACGTAAATCGAACACCGGCTTGATGTGATGCAAGTCAGTTTCAACTATTTTGATGAAGTCGTGGTATAGTATTGACTTGGTCTTGAAATCATTGGGAGTGTATTCCATTCTGAAAACCTTGAAGATTGCCTGTAAACTTGTCTATATTCAGACAAATTTTGCACACTTTCTAAATTTAGAATGCTGGTTTTTCTTCTTCAAATGGACAAATTTTTTGAATTTTTTCTGAGATATGGGTTTTGTTCAAAATTTTGTTACAAGAAGACCTAGATCGCCCACTTTTGAAAATTTTGAGTGTAGACTGAAAAAGCAGCAAACCCTAATTTCTTCAATTTTTGACAAAAAATGCTGGCATTTGGGTTTTGTTCAGAAACACATTTGAGACGAACTCAGTTGATTAGATTTGAAAAATAGTGAGGGTTGATTGAAAAAGTAGCAAACCCTGGAATCTGAAATTTTCTTGAAAAAAAGCTATGATCTGGATTTTGTTTAGAAGAATGTTTTAAGAGGACCTAGATGATCAAATCTTGAAAATTTTGATGACTTCTCTGATATGCAAGAAAAAAACAGCTGCTGGAACTTGAAAAATTTCTTCAAAAATTGTTTAGAATGATGAGCTGAGAAGACCTAGATTGCTGAAAATTAAAAACTTTGACCAGCTCCTTCAAAAATTTGATGTTCTAAATGAAAAAAAACATGAAAAAGCAAGGCCTTTGTGTGCTGGCCTGAAAATTGATGAAGAACTTTTGAAAATCAACAAACTTGAGCTCTCAAATCTTGAAAAGAAAATTCTCTAATTGCTGCTCCTCTTCAACTTGGACGCCACCTACAAAGAATGATGAAGATTGAATGGAAAAGGCCTCTTTAAATAAGTTTTAGACTTGAGATAACTTTGCTTTCTTTTGCTTTAATCTTCCAAACCCTAGAATCTGCTTGTGCATTGAACATAGACGTTTTTTCTTCATCTTGAAATTTTGAATTTTTGAAAAATTGGCTAAGGCATGACATTTTGGGCACCCTTTTTGGCTGGAGGCGCCAATCTCTTCCAAACTTAGTCATTTTCTGATTTTTCAACCTTTTCATGATTTTGAAGCCTGTTTGGTCTTTGATCTTCAACTTCCAGATTGATCCGATGGTCAAGCTGAATGATTCGTCGCGAAGCTTGATCGAATCTGACAAGATTGTTTTGGAGGCAACTCTGGCTAGAAACTTCATTTAGACCTTCAAAATCATGGGTGCCCATCTCCTTTTGGGGCGCCCAACTTTCTCAGTGTTAGCCAATTTTCCATTCTTCAAGTTCTCTTCATTTCCCTTTAATCTTCTGATGAATTTGCGATTCTGGGAGCTAGACTAATCGGATTGACTGGCTGTTAGATTCATTGGATAGTCTGACTGATTTTGAAGGGGGTCTCCTACGAGTGATATCTCTTGAAAGCTGCATCTGATGGTTCAAAAGCTTGGGGGCCCCTGGTTAGGTGGGGCACCCAACTTCACCAGAGTTAGAAATTTTTCTATATTTTTTAGTCTGACGATTTGACGAAGACATCCATTGCGAAGCTGACAAGATCCCGAAGAGATTGAGCTCATTTGCAAACCCTAATTGCTGAGTTTGACCTCTCAAAAGGTTGGGCACCCCTGGGCACCTAGGGTGCCCAAAGTTCCCAGACTTAGTTTTTATTTTGAAGTTTTCATGGTTTTCCTTTTGTCTTCTGGTTGAAACCTCCCCGTTTGATCTTGAGTTCTGGGTGATTGGTTGATCTAATTATTGCACCGCTAGACTCACTGTGGAGCTGGGAAGAATTTGAACAACATTGATTGGGAGCACGAACCCTGATTTCATCATCTGATACCCTGAAAAGTTGGGCGCCTATCTCCTCTAGGGGCACCCATGGCTTCTAGACTTTGTTTTTATTTTGTAGTTTTTGCCTTCCTCTCCTTCATTTCACATGCTTGCCTTTGCCTTTCTTCGATCAACGTGCACGTTCATCATTTCATCTTTTGTTCAGTGCTTGAATGTTTAATCTGACACCTGACAGCTGACTGGCCTCCATTAATGGCTTGAAAACTCTTGAAATGCTTTCTGAAATTGAAAAAGCAAAATAGACCCACTAGGGAAAAACTGATCGTTTTGTGATTTTGACTGCACCAACCTGATGAGGAAGTATTTTGAGCCAATCAAAATCATTTGAACCATAACAACCTAACCTTTTATTTTTAGAAAATTTTGTTAGCATCGATTTCAAAAGAAACCCTGAAAAACCTAGAAAAAGTTACTATTTTTGGAAAGTTTCTGAAAATAGCAATTTTCCTAAAAAGTAGGGATGAAAAACTGAAATCTGGGTTTTGTAGATTTGGTCGCTCTAAGTAGATCCAGATTGTCAGGTTTTGAAAATTTTGAGTTTTTACCCCTCATGCAAGACATGCAAACCCCAATTTTGACCTTTTTGACTGTTTTGACAAGACTTTTACTCATTCCTTCAAAATGCTTAAGTGTAGCAAAAATTTTAATTTGGGGTACAACACTCAGCTATGAGATATCATTGGTAAAATACCCAAAACCATACAATCTTTCCTTTGGTCTATGCATTCAAAAGAGGGGTACGGCCAGGCCTGAGAAGCTCGCGCAAGAATAACCAAACACTCCAAAAATCTCTACAAAAACTTCACAAAATAAACTCCATTCATACCTGCAAATATTTTCCGCTCAAACTGTGACTGTGAATGAATCACATAGTATTAACTAGGGAGGATCTTTCACCACCATGATTAATCTTCTTCAAGAGGGGTTTTGTCCTTAGGAAGGTTGAGATGAACTAAGTTCAATCCCACAGAACCACAAGGGTTTCACAAGAGGAAATCAAATAATCTGCATATTCTAAAGAGCTCTCCATATCTCCTTTTATAAATTTTTGAGAACTTTTTTGAAAACTCAATATAAAGTCACTTTATTAATTAAACAAGCCTTATATCCCTGAAAAGTGATTTATTTAATTATTTAATTATTCCTGGCACATAAAGCCACTTATCAGTATCCCAACATTTAAATCTTTCCATCCTGATTCCAACGAGCTATATCATTGAGGTGTTTTTTAAATAATTTAAATAAAATTAAGCAACTTTAGTAACATAATTAAAATAAGGGCATTAATGTACCCTAGTTGCAAAAATTGACGGAAAGCATCAAAATCGCAAATTGATTGCACAAGAGTGATACCGATGATGAATATTGAGAATCAAGCTCAACTAGGTGACTTACTATAAATAGATGCACTCTCCAAGAATCTTGGAGAACACACTAGAAGCCGGAAATATCTTCAAAAAGTTTCATACGGGTCCTCTAGACCATTTGAGCTCATTGGTAACATCAAATAACTCCTCTAATAAGGCTAACACACACCCTTCAGGTTAGTGCCAACTGCAATGCAAGAGAACCCAAAAATGGGGACATTACATTGTATGTGTTTTGAGTGCACTTATTATGTTTTACATTGTCTTAGGGCTGTGTTTTTGTGCATGAAAAGAATCTAGTGTTTTGCTGCTTTTTTGCAATGTGCCTAATTCTCTTATGTGAAGATTTGTTTCTATTGACTAAGAGTTTAGTGGACTATGGTATTAAAATACTAAGCCCTTTGAAGCTGCTTGCAGCTTTGCATGATTTTTTCAATGAAAAAAAACATTTTCGTGGATTGATTTTGTGTCATGTCCCATTATTGTGTGGGATGTTTTGGTAAAGACAGATTGTGAGCTAGTGTGGTGATTGGCATCTCAGTCGCAACTTACTGTATTTTTGCTTTAGGATAGCAACAACAGCTTGTGTAGAATCCAATCTTGAACTAATAAAGAACAATGGGTTTACTTTTAATTTAAGTGACTCAGTTTCATATGAATATTGGAAATTGCATCTAAAAGCAAGAATGCTTTAAACTAAGAAGGGAGGCATATCCTCATGATTGCAATTGGGAAGCAAGCTTAAGATTAAGAGATGGACCTCCTAACTGGATCACCAATTATGTATACTTTGTGATCTCTATAGGCTCACCTTGAAATATGCCCCTTAATTTTTCTTAGTATTTTCAGAACAGAAACTAGCACTACACCAATGGTTAGCGTTAGCTTCCAAAAGATAATCAAATTGAATGTAACCTTCGCCAAGAATGCTCACTGAGATCCTTTGAGAGGCGAGGTAATAGCAATGGGAAGGGGTCATTAGCAACCAAACTGGAATGAAGAAAAATACTGAATTGAAATAGGCGGAGAACCAACCAGCAAAACTCCACGCTACCACTAGTTTAGTGGGGGGAAGGATAATTACAAAGAAATACAGTTCATCTGCTAATAGCAGGCATCCACTTAACAGTGGGAATTCGCCACTTTAGAGTGGGTGAGAAATGAGAGATTTAATTATTCTTTTCTCCACACTAGCAGTAAACCATTTAGGGGTTACAATGTGTGAAATTAAGCACAAGTAAATGCAGCAAATAAAATGACTCGGATAGTACTACTGTTTACAGTCTTACAATGTCAAATAACTGCAAATTACAAGTGCTCTTACAATATTAACAAAGCCAAATGATGGAAGATAATCTCTCACACATCCAGTCTAATCAACTACTGAAATACAAGCTAAATTTTGTAGTATGTTCAATCTGATATAATGAACCAGCAAACTGAATTTTCATAACCAGCAAATGTAACATATCAAGAATGCTTGAAACTGTTACCACACTTCTCCAAACTTCAATGAGACAGCAGCTGATCATCATTAAATTTTTCATATCTTCACCCAAAGAGCTCCTATCTCCTTCAAATGACTGCACATTAAGTTAGCAGCATAGATGCCCAAGAAAGATTGCACGACATGGAAAGAATTAAGTCTGATATAAAATCTGCAGATCAGAAATGTAACCAGCAACTTAGCAAATCACAAAAATGTTCACAACTTTCTCAATTTTCCTCGGAATGAGATGAAATCAATTGCGAATGAATGCTTGAGTGATGGTGATCAAATTCCAACAAGAAATTAGCATCAAAACCCCTGTAGTTTTTTGGCATGAATTCCAATGCACCTTGAAGATGGGGCGGCCCTCCTTGAGGTGGTTGACCTTGTCTAAGAAATTCATGGCAGTATTAAAAATTCCGAAAACTTGCACAAATCATCGCCCCAAGCAAAGGATCAGAAAAGGGCTAATACCGAGAATGAAAATAAATTCACACCGAAAGCTATGAATGAAATTTTGACTCGGCTCTTCAAAAACCAGCAAACATAAAACTGGAAATTATTACCAAATTCTTCAATATCTCCTACAATGAAGCTCAATTATGTACTTCTGGATGAAGCACACTCTTAATTAACCATCTAGGGAACCATTGTTTCAGGCCCGAAGAATGGTGTAAAATGCTAAGCTTCCCCTTAGCCAGGTTTTGAATTCAATCTAGCAGCATTTCGATACAATTAACCAAAGATGACAAATGAATGAGCAATGGCCTGCTTTTATAGAATTGAAGATGACTGTTGGCTTTCCATCTATCCTCCAAAGGGACACCCACTCCTTTTTGCAATTATTTAATTTTTAAATCACCTTTATTCCTCCATCCAAGGCATCCAAGACTTGAGGAAATAATCAATAAAATATTTAATCTTTTCTTAATGTGGCATCCAAAGCTTAGAGAGAGATATTTACTTTAGAAATATTTAATTTACCTCCTGATGAGGCGTCCACCCTCCAAGTCCCGTTTTTAAAATAGCATGAAGTTATTATGCTAGGCCAAGGGGCTATAAACACATTAAAATAATTAAATGATTTAAACAAATCATTTCTTTTTTAAAAATGCACCTTAGAAAGCCAAATTCTGAAAAACTCAACTGTCCCTCCTGAAGAAGAGAGCTCACTCAACTGTTGCCAAACTAAATACTACCAAAAATAGAATTTACTAAAAATAGTAAATTCTAAAAAGTTGCCCAACTCACTTTGCATGTTATATCATTACAAAGCTTTCTGAAAACCCAAAAAGAATCCACAATCCAAATCTCGAAACTCCAATGTACTGGCTAAAAATAGCAAATTCCGGAAAAGGTTGCCAGATGGAAATGCATGTCACACCATTCTGAACCTTTCTAGAAACCCAGAAAACTCCACCAGACATGCATCAGAAACTCTAACATGCAAACCCTCAAAAATACTTCAGAACCCCTATAAAATAGGAAACCCTAATTTTACCTCTGACAAGCTTACATGCTTTCGGAAATATGCTATCAGTTACCGAAGAGCTTATGACTAAGATGGGGACATTACACACCTTTATAGAAGAATTGGAAGTTGAAGAGACCACCTTTAGAGTTATGTAAGGTCTCTACCTCAATTTGTCAAGGTTAACACTAGCTACGAAAGCGCACAAAATTGATTGCTTAAGAAATGAGTGTTATACTTATATTTGGTGTTACAGACTCATTGATTAGTATGATTTTGTTGTGGTAGCTGGTTAAATATGAATTCGTTGACTGTTGTGGCCAACAATTGCCATATCCTATATGTTTGCATATGTGGGAGTTGGATTGAGATGATCAGAGTTTTGGACCATTAAATCCATTGTCATTCCTCATGTGGCTAAAGCTTGCTTAATGAATTGTGTGCATTATAACTGCAACTATCAGTAAGGACAAATATAAGTTAATGCGCTCATGTTCTTGTAAGTACTAGTGAACATTCTTTTTGTTTGTATTACATTCCTTCAAATTAAATGACTTGAATTTCTCTTTGTTGTCAATTTTATCGAGTTGGTGATTTTTATAGGTGTTGTTTCCTTGATAATGCTTTTTAAGAAAGATGTTACATTTCTTAAATTTGATATCAGCAATGCATTGAAAAAGAATGCTTACTGTAGCTAGCTAGTAAGGAACTAAGTATAGCATTGGTTTGACAAACAAATGGTCCCATAAGAATTTCATCAGAGGATAAGTATACATATATTCATATTTAGTCATTTATATGCTGTCTGACCTGAATATTAAGGCCTCAGGTGGAGGAAGCAATTTTACATGTTCCATGTTTGTATATGTAAATGTGCACATGTTTATGAATATATCTACAAAAAATGTTCCATTTTGGGGAAAATGGGTGTGCAGTACATTTTTTTTTATTGTTTGTCTTGTTAAAGAAGAATAAAAGTGATGTGTATTCAGGGTGGACTCTACAGAACATTTTGATAGAAAAGACTCTATTGCATACAATTTATAATTTTCTTAAGGGCTTTAATATATATTACACAACGTTTGCCTTAAGGCTTGTTAAACACAACTCTTTCATTATCAAAAGTGCAGTATTGCTTAAAATAAATTTTTGTTTCAGTTTAAAAGAAGACTCCCATTTGTATATTTCATCAGAGTTCTTAAGACGTAATGTTTAAAACTTTAAACAATGCTGAAATTTGTTAATGATTTTGGAGGGTTGCTAGATTGATTGTATTTGATCAGCAGATAATTTTTTATTTCTATATTGAGTGCTTATCTTCTGATGCAGATGAAAAGGAAATCGATTATGTTAGGGTGTTGAACAGAGTGCTTCCCAGTGATATTCGTGTTCTTGGTTGGTCTCCTATACCTGGTCACTTCCATGCAAGGTTTTTTCTACCACTTGTTGCTTCTTGTAATTTTGTATTTTAACAGATTTTTTTTTCTGTGTTTGGTTATATGACAAATTTACAAACAATAAGTAGTTGCATTTTTTAACTTCAACAAGGCCTAAGTTCCTCAACAATAACATTGAAAAGTATAACTATTAATTTATACATGATATGTGCTTTTACAGACTCAATGAAGAATATTAACTTAAACAAGAAAAATAAGTAGGCCTCCTGATTGTCTTGGACAACTAACTGTACCACAAGGTTAGCTCTCCCATTGAAAAGTGTGAACCAAGTAATGTATCACAAAGTCAGCTTCTAAAAGGATAAGGTAGGCCTTGAAACTTGTTGGCGTAACAACTAACACCTCTGGAGTAGAAGTTGTTATGGACAGCCTATGTACACTACGTAATGAGTGCTCTTCAAATTATGGAGGGGAAGCTCCCTCGTTGTGCTTTACAAAAGTACTTGCAAAGGAAAAATAAGCTAAAACTATGTCCTGTCTTTTTGTTTCAGCTGCTAGAGGCACAAGGCTTTCTTGAAAGAACTTACACGTTGCAGCTGAGTTTTCTCTGGTTTCGCAAATCAACTAAACTACAACTTATATCTATCCAATCTCCTCAGGAAAACAGAGCAAGAGGAAACGGAGCAAGGTTATGACTATCAGACGATAAACGCATTCAGATTCTCTACTTGAAGGCAAGGTGGCGCAACTATCATCTCAATCTGAACAAGTTTATTAAGCACAAAACAGATTTGAGAATTTGCTATGATAATCTTATGAAACCCTATGTGGCATAACACTCAATCAGCATAGTAAAGACTCACAAACAACTTTTATCATTAAAATCTCTATGAAACCCTATGTGGCATAACACTCAATCGTAATGATAAAAGTTTCACAAAACAGATTTTCCTAATCTAAGAGAAGATTCACCATGAAAACTTTATGAAACCCTGTGTGGCATAACACTCAATCAGCATAGTAAACACTTCACAAAACAGTTTTATCATGATAATCTTACGAAACCCTGTGTGGCATAACGTTCGATCATAACAATAAAAGATTCACAAGACAAATTTCTCTAAACTATGGAAGAATCCAGCATTACAATCTTTCGAAACCCTATGTGGCATAACAATCAATTGCAATAATGAAGACACATGAACAAATACCAAAAAGAGCAATATTGAGGGCAAGGTAGGCGCAGCATATATTTCTCTCTCAAGCAAAAGTTATTTACAAATGAGCAAAAGCTCTTATTTATATACATCAAGGTGTAGGTAACCCTAAAATCACCTTGAGTTCACTACAGTTCTTGCAATGCATGCAAGTTATGCGCCCTAACCCTAATGAAGTAAACTATACAGTTAACTGGGCAACTATCCTCAGTTTAACTGGTACAAATAACCTAATTGGACAATGTGCAAGCATGCACGTCCTTATTTAAAGCAAAGTTAACTGGCCACTACCTTCAGTTAACTGGAAACCCTAATCCTAACTCCTGTGTTGATAATTTCGAGGATGAGATAAGCATGTGTTAAGTCAGCAAGTGAACTGAAGACTGGAAGTCAAGTTAACTGCTGCTCAAGACTCAACCCTAGAAATTAACTGCACGTTCTAACTGACAGATCACTCCATGTCAACTCGGTCTAACACTTCGACCAAGAACTCATCGATTTCCCTGTCATCTGGCACTTTGATGCTGCTAAAAATAACAATCTGTTTCTTTAGTTCTCTGCCACTTTCAGTAATCGTGCACACCATCTTTGCATTCTTCAGTCGCCTTTCTCAAACTGGCTGCAATTACTGAAACATTCTCTAATTTTGGCGCCCTAGGTTCACCTTCAAGGCTGTCACAAATCAGCTTCTCGAATTCAGCTTTGCACAACCTCGAGATCAGCGTAGGTACCATTTTCACGAAGATAATGTCACAAGATCTGAGTGGCTTTGGCGGCTCCGTAAATGAAGTGATCTCTATTCCTTCTGCAGCGTAACGCTTCATTGTCAGCTGCTCTGATGAAATCATGAACTAAGACCGATTTGGTCTTGAATTCAGTCTAGTTGAACTACCTTCTGAAAAACTCGCCCATTGACTGTGAACACGGCAATGTTCTGACAACCTTCTCTGGAAACCTAAAATGGCTCCTGATGAGGCTAAAAATACCCTGTCGGAGGATATTTTTACCAAAAATTCTGAGACATGGGTTTTGTCCGGAAAATGATTATAAGACAACCCACAACGTCAAAATTGTGAAAAAACGCCGTTTAGCCTAACATGCAAAGACTTTTCAGTCGAGAACTACAGGGGTTTTAGAGCTTCTCGGGGCAAATTTTCTTGAGAAAATCTAGAACATGGGTTTTGTGCACAATGGAATTCTGAACAAACCCAGATGATGTGATTTTCAAAAAGATGTAATTTTAACCCACATGCAAAGAAATTCTCGGAAAAAAGCACAGAGCTTCAGAATGAAGGCTATGGGGCAATTTTCTCGAAAAAATATAAGACGTGGGTTTTACTGCAAATGCTGAAGTATGCGGACCCAGATGATCAAACTCTGAAAATATGTTGAATTTCTTTGACATGCGAAGAAAGTACCTAAGATGAGAAATAGAAGAAATAAGACAGAAGATAGAAAGTTTTGCTTGTCTGCTTCTGAAAAATCTGCAAATCTCTTCTTCGAATCTTTATAAAACCTGCATGCAAAGTGGAAATGAAGTCTAGAATTGACTTCCTCCGAAGAATCTGAGCTCGTAGCTTCGAAGAACGCTGAAAACGGACACCTGAATCACCTTAAGCTTGCTGGTCGCTCAAAAGAATACAAGCTTTCAGAGCAAAAGATGATGCAATAATGGACGCCATCTTTGAAATATATAGAATTTCATCATAAGAAATTCGTACTAAATAAAGCATGCATTAAAAATGGCACTTGGCTTCTCATTGGACCTCATAATAGTTAACTGGAACTCGAACAAGCTCAATAAGTGGATGTGCTTTAGGGTTTGCCTTTCAAGTCTTTAGTTTAACTCATCCATGCGATTTTACCTTCAGTTAGCATCTTTATCAAGTTCGCCATCCTTCATATTTGCTTTGGATTCATCAACTTGACCTAAAGCAACCCTTTTGATAAATTTAGTTAACAATTTTGATTGAGATAAAGAATTCGCCATCTTCAACCTTGCTTTATCTTCACAAACTTGAACCAAGGCGTGCCTTTTGATAACTTCAGTTAACAATCAAGAATAAGATGAAGGATTCGCCATCTTCATGCAATAAATATGCTAAAAATAGCGACCCTTTTGGAAGTTCAGTTAGCCTTCAAGAATGCGCCAACTTCATGCTTTAATCAATTATAATCTAAAAATAGCAACCCTTTTCAAACTAAAGTTGCTATAGCCTTGAAAAGTGCGCCATCTTCACTATTATCTTGCTTCACTTTTCAAAAACTAAAAATAGCGCCCCTTTTCATGAGTGAAGTTATCAACTTCAAATTCGCCATTCTTCACTAAAAATGCTTCATGCTTCACAAATAATGCTTCATGCTTCAATTCGTCCCTTTTGAACTTCAGTTGACATATGATGAAGCGCTATCTTCACTAAAATCTTCACAATTTTGACCAAATTCGCCATGCATGCAAACTTCAGTTGACATTCAGTAATAAACTTCAGTTAAACTTAACATGCAATCAAGTTAACTTAACATGCAAGGTAGTTAACTGAACATGCAAACCAGTTAACTCGACATGCAAACTGAAAGATCACTCCACATGCAAACATATGAACTGAAGATGATAACCCAGAAATCGTTCAGTCTAACTGCAGTCAGAACTCCAGTTAAGGCGGCCATTCAACTCACTTTCGAAAATTCAAATTTGAGCTCTTGGGCGAATTCCAGACTTAGCCAAATTTCATGAAAATTTAGGCTAAAACTTCTGCCGGGACCTCTGTTCATCCTCTGACACTGGTCGACTGACTTCTCCGATTGGCTGGCTGACAGGTGCATTGCAGGGCTGAATAAAAACTGAGCAAAAGATATCTTTAGACTACACGTCATAATACTGACATCTGAAGGCTCAAAAATCCAAGCGCCTTTTTGAAAAGCTGCGCTTTTTCCCTGACTTAGTCAAATTTTAACTTCTGCATCTCAAACGAAGGAAAAACAAAATCCTTCATAACTTCTGATTTATCAACTTTCAGGACTGGATCTCAGGTTCACTGCGAAGCTAAGCTCGTTCTGCACGACGGCTGTAAAGGCACATTTCCCCAGAAAACGTCATCTGAGGGGTGAAAAACAAGAGCGCCCCTTTCAAAAGTTGCTCTTTTCATTCCAGACTTGGCCATTTCTGGAAATGACAAAAATAATATAAAAACTTCCACTGCAAGCTGACGTGACATCTTTTGATCTGACGGAGACAGGCAACGGAAAGCTGAACGTAACACGGACACATTGAATATCTGAAATCATCAGAAAGAAAGCATTAAAGGCCTGAAAAGCTTGGGCGCCTTTCTCAAAATATGCTCTTTTGCTTTTTCCTCTGATATTCTGACTAAGATTTGACCCCATGTTCAACCTCAGGTTCAAACGCTTCAGCAACTCAGATTCACCCTCTGACGGATGCGTCGCGAAGCTTGAACGAATGTGAGATAAACATCTTGGGTGGCATTCAGCCAAAAACCTATGTCTGGCACCTCAAAAAGATGGGCGCCCTTCTGAAAAGCTGCGCTTTTCTCCAGTGTTAGCAAATTCTCGCTTTCGCCTTGATTTGCACCGTATCTCCCGTAACTCGAACAAAACAGGTCCGTTTGGCAGGCTTGATAGCTCACTGCGAAGCTGACGTGATGTCGGACAAAAGTCTGCTGGAGGTGACAAACCCTAAAAACAGGATCTGGGCCCCTAAAAGATAGGGCGCCTATTTCAGAATGTGCTCCCTTCTCCAGAGATAGAAAATTTTGATGTTTTTTCGTTCAAATTTTCATTTTTCTTAAATCTCTTCGGTAACAGACTGACATAGTACTGACACCAACTCCATATTTGAAAACCCCAAAAACGACCATTTGACGACACTTTAACAAGATTAAGACTCAATTAAGCAAAATGCTTTAGTGAAGCAAAAAATTTTGGTTTTGGGTACAACAAAACTCAAGGAAAAAATTCTGCCAAAATCAATGCCTTAATTGAAGAATCTCAGGCTGATTTATGAGGGGCAATCTAACTGTGATTGATATGTGTAAATGTCCTCATGGGGCTCTTTTTGTGAAATTACATGACTGATTACTTTAACATGCCTTTCACATTATACAGCTAAAATAAAGTAACACAGTCTCAAATTATTCCAGTGTATGTTGCAGCCATCATTTAAGATTCTACATTGCATTCACAATCATTAGAGAGACATGCCCAATAAGTGCCTACTTCTTGTGTCATACATATAAGGTATATGCTAACTAATTTGTCTTGCTTTTATTATGCTAAACCTCATTTTAGTGATGAAATATCATATTTACATCGACCGCATATATGCGTTTAGTTCTTATATCTATGACTTAGAATGCATAAGTTCTATGTTGGTAGTGCTCTTTTCAAATGAAATCAGAGAAGTGTTGCAGGTTTGGTCATTATCTATGAGATCTACCATTGTGGAACTATTTAATCTTATGAAGGGCATGTTCTTAGTCGATGCCAAATGGTAAAGGTGTGTATCTGATAATTCATATCCTTAAATGAATTTTTGGGTTCTTGATAACTTTTGGATGATAGTTATATGATACAATCAATTAGTTGAATGATTCCCAATTTTTGGGTTCCTGACAACTTTTGGATGATAGTTATATGATGCAATGAATTAGTTAGAATGATTTCCAACAAACATGTGATAATGAACATCAAGTAATGTTCATTTGGGACATTCACAATAGGTTTGGTAGGGTCTTGTGCTCACCTTGATGGTTGAAGAGCAATGCTTTCCCATCTTCAATTTAATGTGATTACTTATGTGATGAACCACACTCCGGTGATCCACTCTGCTACCACTGTAGTGATATGCTCTGATACCACTGTGATGAACCAAACTGGATTTGACTCAAACCCCCAATTTAATTCTGGAATTTCTCTTCTTTGTAGGTCTGATTTGTGTTTTGGTGTTTGTCTTCCTTGTGTTACTCGTGTTTGATGATTAATGCCAATGATATACATAAATTTAACAAGCATGTGCATATAATGGGAACATAAGATATACTAAACTAATATGGCAACTCAAATAATGACTTGATTTAATTGCCAAGACACTTTCTTCATACATAATAGATTGCATCCAAAATATATCTTTCATTAGGTTTCAACGGATACATCAAATAACATAGATTTTAACTTACAGCCAAAATCACTGTGAATAGTGATTTGCTACAGTACCCGCGCCCGTTAAAAAGCTCAAACAAAATTACATATGCATTTCTCCTTCCGAAATCTTGTTGGAAAAGCTTCTAATGACAGGGGCGCCCACTTTAGGAGAGATTGCAGCCTCTAAAGGGAGGCGTTTTAATTTCTTCTTGCTGTTCAAAACCCTCAAGTATGGCGGCTGGCTGTAGATGAAGAAATCAGCTTCCAATCCTTTGTAAACTGCAAACCACGTCTTCTAAATGGCGAAAGGCAACTCTAGCAGCAAATACCCTTCCAGAAGATGCCTCCAACAACTTGTAATCAGCAAAATATGGCTCCAAATGCAGCAACAGAAAATAACCAGCACTTTAGGGTGGTCTTTCACACCTTCAAGATGCCAAATCCTAACTACAAGCCCCAAACTAGGCTTACCCACTGCTGAAATTGAGAAACCCTAGTTTCTCTCTTCCACAATCTCCAACTCCCAAGTTTCAATCAGCAAAACATATCCAAGCATGAATGGGTCGAACTTTCTCTTCTCCCTTTATAATTTCACTTTGAAAACACTATTCATTAAAAAATCACTATTCACTTAAGTTATTTCTTTTTTTCACTTTAGGGATGAATAGTAACAGCAAAATAGAAAGTGACCCCTTTAAAATATAGACACATGGTCCCTAAGCCTGAGAAAGTGACATAAAAGGTGGAGATCATAATTTTAAGCACAATTATCACGCCAAATGCAAATTTCACCCCACACCATACTCCAGATATCAATACTGCAAATTCACGACCAAGTGCCCGTTCAAGTGACCCTCTATCCAGAACCATTAGCCTATGAGTGTTGATGTAATAGGCTAATCCAATGACTCTGATGCTCGCAAAATAATGGGGACATTACAACTTACTCTTGTAATGCTTTACCATGTGCAAGAGGGGCAAAAAGAATCTGTAACATGGGTTTGTTTATTTGCCTTCAGCATTGAGCCAACTCAAGCAGTACGCTTTTAAACATGTGATCTCCAGTATGAAGTACATGTCTTGAGCATCAGGCCAACTTAAAGTGTTTATCTCTTCTCTTTTTTCCATTTTTCACATAATACTAGATAGATTTTTGTTGCCACTTTGAGCAGCCACTCATTATATTAGAAGCAAAGCTGTCCTTCCATCATAGACACGTCTGCAAACATTCCTCCTTTTATGAAATTATCCCAACTTGTCATCTAATAGGGGTTCTTTGTTTTTATTTCTTTTGTAGCCAGAAGTAAAATTTATATCTTAGAATTATTGTTGTTGATGTCAAAGCCTAATCAATGTCAATTGTATTATTTGCCAAAAACAGATTGGAATTTTTAGAGCAGATTGCACCATGTCAAGGATGAATTCATGATGATCAAAAGACTTCATTTAATGCTAGCCGACCCTCCCCATTTTGGCGCCCTCATTGAGATTTTAAAAATAAATACATAATTTTTTTTAATGTGTGGGCTGACCCCCTTTATAATCCCCATTTTGAAATTGAATTTAAAGAAATTTATATTTTTTATATAGGGGCCAACCCCCCTTATTAGCGCCCAAGTTTGCTGTTAAAGGGTGCATTGAAAGGTTTGTAAAATGACGAAAAGTCACTTCTTTTGTCGAGCATTTTATCCCTCCAAATGGCCGCCTATATCGGCGAAGATACAAGAGAATTTTGTGGAATGTGGAGAAGGATGAGTGTGGAAGATAAAGAGATATATCATATATACACCAGCAGATTTGTGTGAAGAGAATATAATAGAAGATTATTAAAAGGCAGATTTTTAAAGGAGAATTATCAAGAAGAAAAATACTTTGTTGAGTTAGAGGTTGGTGCCTTATATCGGAGAGGTTGGTTTCTCTTATTGAGTTGGTGCTTAGTGGTGGGGATTGGTGTCTCTAGTGGGTTGGTGCCTACAAATTGTTGTAAAAGATTATTTATTTTGGTGTCTCTCGAAAGGGTTTCCATGTAAATCTCATGTTCTTATTTTGTGTATTTGAAGTTATTGCAGTTATTAATTAAAAAAAGTAAAAGATATTCTTATATTGATTCACCCCCCCACTCTTAGTATAAGTGTGCGTTCATCAATTTGTATTAGAGTCAGTTCCTTCAAAGTATAGCTTAATTGCTAGAAGGAGGATCTCAAGAGCACACATGGCCTTCCAAGAAGGATTCTCCTCCAACAGGGCTCCATTGTTCGATGGAACAAACTGTGCTTTTTGGAGCATTAGGATGTGCACCTACTTAATGGCTCTTGGATTTGATATTTGGCAATTAGTAGTGGATGGTTATATTGCTCCATCATCTCTACCAACGGATTAGGTTGGGAAGAAGGCAAGTGAAAATAATGCAAAATCTATGAATGCAATTTTGTGTGGTCTATTGGAACTAGAATTTGTCAAAGTGGTGCATTGTGTATTAGCAAAAGAAATGTGTGACAAACTCCAAAAAACTTATGAAGGAGATGACAAGGTAATGAAAGCTAAGCTTCAAACACAAAAGATAATTCGAAAGTTAAAAAATGAATGAAGAAAACATTGCATCTTGTCTACTTCACGTGGATGAAATTGTTAACACTATTAGAGGCCTTGGAGAAAAGATTGAAGATGCAATAATTGTGCAAAAATTATTAAGGTCTTTTCCTTTGAGATTTGATGCCAAAGTCTCTGCTATTGAAGAAATGAAAGATCCAAATACCCTAACAATGGATGAGTTGCACAGGATCCACACTGCATATGAAATGAGGACTGCAAAGGAGAAATCATCTAAACAAGAGGCAACCTTCAAAGCCTCAAAGAAAATGAAGGGTAAAGAATCTAAGCCAAGCGATAGTTCCAATGATGATTCAAATGAAGAAGCTCTTTTGTGAGGAAGCTAAAGAAAGGATCTGACAAGTACAAAGGCAAGTTGCCTCTGAAATGCTTTAATTGTGGAAAGGTAGGACATTTTGCAGCCAAATGCCCATATGCAGAAACACAAAGTAGTGAAAAAGAAGAAGAGCATAATATAAAGAAAGGTGGCAAACATTATCAAAATAAAAAGGACCACAAACAAGGCAAAATTGAGAAAAAGAATAACTTTTACAAGAACAAGAAAAGCTTCTATTCCAAGGAGGAAGGTAGTTCATCCGAAGAGAGTTTCTCTACTAGTGATAGAGAAGAGATTCTATTCATGGCGATAGAAATAAAAGATGATATCTTGGAAAGTGAAGAAAAAGTAGAGATAGAAGGGGAAGAGAATGCTGAAATGGATGGGCAAGCAGATTTGGAAGAGGAACTTATTTGTGCCCTAAACGAAATCAAGAAACTTAAGAAGAAGAATTTGAAGCAAAATTTACAGCTTCAAGAGGATTATGAATCCAAGACAAAAATGTCACAAAGTCTTGAGGAGTCAGAGAAAATGATCATGAATTTGAAAACTCAAATGGAAGAGGCAAAGCGAATTGAGGAAGAGGTAAGAATTCAATTAAAGGAAAAAGAAGAAATTTTTGAGAGGCTTGAGTCCAAAATTGTTTCCTTGAGGAAAGAATTGGAGAAAACAAAGGCTAAGCTAAACAAAAGCCTCAAATTTGAAAATAGTATTGAGATATTAGATAATATCATCAATAGGTAGAGGTCACCGTTTATAAAGACTGGCCTTGGAAATGAAGAAAGTTAAATGGCCATCAAAGAAAATCCCAAAGAGCCACCAAATAAGACAAATGAAGAAAAAATGAAAAGTTATGTTGATGCTCTCAAAATTCTCATCAAAAGTGGAAGCAACAAGAAGAAAGAAAGTCAAGTGCCCACAAAAATTAGACCCTCCTCCAAAAGTTAACAAGGACAAATTCAGAAAGTACTTTCCTTCGAGTTAAGCGCATATGAGCAGGTTCAACTACTCTTTGGTTATTTCTTTTTGTGTAATCAATTTGGTCATAAAGAAGTAGATTGGAGAACTCTTGCAAGGAATTTTGATTGGAATTAAGAATACACGTCCTTATGGGTTCACAAATAGGAACTATAACTCTTTTCCCCCTCTAGTAGACTACAATGTTATATGCTATAAGTGCAAGAACTTTGGGCACATGACACATTTTTGTAGAAGTGGTCTTGTAGAACCTCCAAAACAAAACAAGAAGGATACTATGGCTAAGCAAAAGGAGGAAAATACAAAAATATGGAAAGAAAAGCTAGAGAAAGAAAAGGAGAGATCCATGCTTGTGCAAAGTGCCCTACATGCTCAAAATGAGGGAGACTAATGGTATATCAATAGTGGATGCTCAAGCCACATGACTAGAGATAAGAGCAAATTCCTCACCTTGAAGGAAGTGAATGGAGGGATAGTGAAATTTGGGACAATGCTACAAAGAAGATATCAAGAAAAGGTACTCCTAGTATGGATAATGAAAAAACAAAAACTGGAAACTGCGAATGTTCTATATGTTGAAGGGTTGAAGCATAATCTCGTAAGTGTGAGTCAAATGTGCGACCAAAGACACACTCTCACATTTCATGCTGAAGGATGTGGAATCAAGAAGGAAGGGAAATTGATTGCAACCACAAGTAGAACAACCATTAACCTTTACATCCTTAGTGAAATCAAAGGTGAAAGATGTTATGGGGGGCAAGAAGATGAGAGCTGGCTATGGCACAAAAGGATGGGGAATATAACTTTGACATTCTTGTAAAAGTCAGCATTAAGTAGGCTATGAGAGACATGCCAAAGATTGCAAAGCCTTCTAATACTATCTGCAAACAGTGCCAACATGGAAAGCAAATAAGGACGATGTTCAAATCGAAGGAGTATTCAACATCTAAACCCTTGGAACTTATCCATGCAAATCTATGTGGACCTACAAGAACACAAAAATTACAAGGTGAGAGCTATTTCATGCTATTGATAGATGATTATTCTAAGATGACTTGGGCGACATTTTTAAAAGGAAAGCTTGAAGCATTTGTAAAGTTGAAGGCATTCAAGGCCTTATTTGAAAATGAAACTAGCCTGACAATCAAGTGTCTAAGATCAAATAGAGGAGGTGAGTTCACTTCAAATGAATTTGAAGAATTCAATGAACAACATGGTATAAGGAGACATCTTTCTGCTGCAAGGACTCCACAACAAAATGGAGTCGTGGAAAGAAAAAATAGAACTGTCCAAGAAAAGGCAAGAACCATGTTAAATGAGTCAAAGCTATTAGACACATTCATGAGAGAAGTGGGTCATACGACAGCCTACATTTTGAATTGAGGGCAAATCATAGTAAACAATAGTAAAACACCATATGAACTAAGGACGCGTAGGCTTGCAACAATGAAGTATTTCAAAGTATTTGGGAGCAAATGTTACATACGAAGAGACGAGGAAGATTTGGGAAAATGTTACAAATGATCAAACAACTTGAAGCCCAAGCAACTTGTTTTTTGCAAAATATCCTTTTTGTCCTTTGAGCACTTACCATCCACAATGCTGCACTAGAAATTTCTCAAAGCACCACATTTTTCCTTTTAGATTTAAATTTGAGCTCCATGCACTAATATGTTTTTGGAAATCACCAAGGGAGTGCAACCATTGTACACTTACCATCCACAATGCTGCACTAGAAATTTCTCAAAGCACCACATTTTTCCTTTTAGATTTAAATTTGAGCTCCATGCACTAATATTTTTTTGGAAATCACCAAGGGAGTGCAACCATTGTACACCGAAAACCATGCCAATCTCACCTAACCCCACAACATTGAAATCATCACATACCTTATGATCTCCTATGGCAAATTGTGAAAACAACAATGATATTGAAGCCTTCATGAATGAAATTGTGGGTGGCCCCACTATTAATGAGCATTGTGATCTGCTGCCTTGACAACACTCCTCAAACTTTGAAATGATGATATTTGGGTGTTCTTGAAAGAGCTGCAAGTGCATCTCCACTTGTATCTTCATCTTCCATCTTCTCAATTTCATACTTGTCTACAATTGGTTGTGGCTCAAAATCTTTGATTGTCTTGGAGTACAACTACAATTCAAATACAGGCGTGTTTTATTGCTCCATGATAGTGGTTTATTGGTTATAGAAATAAAGGAACAATTTTATTAACTGCAGCTGGTCTCTAGCACATGTATTGTTCTCTGACCCCTTGGTTTCTATAACGTATTTTTAAGCTTTTCCGGTAATGATCATTATTTTGTATTTTCTGTTTTCTTTTTGTTGTGTTATTTCTGAGCATTACTTTTCAATTCTGTCATATCAGTGAACCTTCAATGTTCATTATTAACTGTGCACTTCAAAGAAGTATGCTTGAGGCTTTCAATTTTTTTCTAATGGATTTTCTGTCATATCTGTGAATCTTCAATTTTAAATTATTTGTTCTTACAATATCATGATTATAACATTCTAAAATGTGTTTTACTTTTGAACTTCTGTTTTCTTGAAGGGATTAGTCTTTTGGTCATGGATGCAGGTTTTAACATTGGCGAGGTTTTACTTTGCAAATATTTGTTGCTTTTTAATTAGATTTAAACTTTATGATTTTGGAATCTCATAAGAGGTTAATATTTGCAGGTTTAGCTGTTTGAGTAGAGAATATAAGTACTACTTTTTGCGTGAGAACCTTGACATATGTGTGAGTATGGTCAGATGTTGAATTTGTTAGAGCAATATTTTGCATATTGCAATTCATTATAGATTTTTCATGCCGAAATCAAAAGCAGATGAATAACTAGTCGTATTTGTATTCATGCATGTCTATCAGGGAATGGAAGTTGCATGTAATAAGCTTTTGGGAGAACATGACTTTCGGAATTTCTGTAAGATGGATGCACTAAATGTGCATAATTATAATCGGCAAATCTCAATTTTTAAAATTGTTCCTTGTCGTGAAAGGTTAAAAACTATCATCTGTTTTTGTTTTTGTTTCTAGTTTGTATTTCTTTAGATTCTGTTACATATGAACTGTAAAGATGTTTTTGTTTTTGTATATCCTAGGGATAAATGGTCCTTCTAGTTCCACCTCTATGTCATCTTCCTTTTGTGGCTGTTTCTGTCCATGTTTGATATCAGCATTGCAAGCATTTGTTAAGTAGAAATCGAGCTATTAGGCTTGTGATTTACGTCTAATCAGTCTACAAATCATTCCTTTAACAACAACTCATTGGTATGAACTGCAAAAACAAAATGTAATTGTCAATGTTGTTGGAGGCCTGCAAATGACTCAGATTCATTTTTTCGGTTTTCTTTATTACTTATGCCAGGTATAATTTGCTGATTAGTTGTTTTTTGATGGTGCATTAATTTTCTATAAATGTCCTTTGGTGTGGCAGTGAACAAGACATTGATTGTTGGTCATGGAGTCTCAATGACCAATAGGCCGTAATGACCATCTTGATATTCACACCTAGTATGGTTTTCATTGTAATGTCCCCTTCTTAGCAGTGATCAGTACTGTTGACTGTTAGCCTATCCCAGAGGCCCGTAGGCTAGTCGGAAGCTGAAATTAAGGTTTCCTACTTTCTAGGAGGTTGTTTCTGCATTTTTCGGTAGCTTGCACTTGGAGTTCTAGAATTTGGATTGCGGATTCTTTCTGGGTTTTTAGAGAGCTTCGCAGTGGTGTAGCTGGCATCCTGATCCGAGCAACTTTTTGAATTTACTGGCAGTTCGGTTGGTATTGTTGTTTTTGGCCTTTTGATGCATTTTCTGGAGAGATAAGTTATTTTTTAATATTATAACCCCTTGGCCTAGATTCATGACTTAAAGATGTTTTAAAAAGTGGACTTCAAGGGTGGACGCCTCATCAAGAGGTGGTTAAAATATTTCTAAGGGTCAAAAATGCTTTGAGGAGATGGGATGCCAACTTGAGGAAAGAAATAATTTATTTGAAAAAAGAGCTTTGCCTTATTGAAAAAGGATGCCACTTTTGGAGGGAGTTGCAATCAACTTCAAATTTGAAATATTTTGACTTCTTGGTTTGGGTGCACCTTCTAGAGGCTTCTGGAGATGCTTTTCAGAGTTTATAAAAGGATATAATGTCCCCGTTTTAGCTGATTTTGTTTGTGTTGAGGAGTGAGCCTATCAATTTGACCCTCGTAGGCTGACAATTTTGATTTGAGGGTTGTCCATGGCAGTTATCCAGAGTTTTGAGACTTCACTCTAGCCGTTGATTCAGGTTTGGGCCTTGGCAGACTCTTATAGAGTGATTTTTAGACACTATTTATAGTAAATCAGGCAGACAAGGGTTACTATTTCTGGCAGGGCACCTAGTTCAGTTGGTCAGTTCAGTTTCGACCCAGTTTGACAGTTTGATGAGCAAACGGTGAATAAGGGAGCATTTAATAATAATTAAATAATTATTATTATGACTTTATATTATAAAGTCATTTTAAGTGAAATATTAAAATATTAATTAATAGCGAATTATAAAGTATTTAATACTTTATAATAGTGGAGTAATATTAATATTAAATGAGTATTTATTACTCATTTAAAAAGGACGCCATTTATTAATAAAATTGCCTAAGTTCAAAAGAGGCGAATTATTATATTATTAAATGCAATTAAGCTGATTTTTGAGAAAGGGTCGAACTTTTGAGGAAAAGATATATATTTCTCTTCAAGGCAAATCGAACTCATTATTGATGATCATTCAAATTTGTTATCTTTTCTCTCTGAGAGCATTGGGGTCTGAGAAACCAGGGTTTCTGCAAATCAACAGGTTTTGAGGAACGTTCCCTCTTCAAGATTTGACATACTGAGACTGTGAAATATCAGTTGAAGATTGTCAAACAAAGTGACTTCATTCAGAGGTTGCAGTTGTACTTACTGGAGTAATATTAGAAGGGTTTTTGACAGAGAATTATTCATCTGAGCAATAAGGCGACTTATCTATTCTTGATTTGGAATCTGGCACATTCTTCTAGGAGGGCCATACTTATTTAATGCTGCTGGTTGGGCCGTACTTTTGTACCAGCAAGGGCCATACTTTCTTTACTGGAAAATATGCCTTCCCTTTTCATCTTCTGTCTTTTGCAAAGTGGACGCCTAGGGTTTCTGGAGACATTTCATCAGTTTCGAGGTGGGAGATTGCATCATTGCTTTCAGCCGTACCATTTCAGTCTCTCTTTCTGGCGCTTGCAGGCTTATCCAGGTTGTCAATAAAATGCTTGCCTTTTTGTCTGAATGTTTAAATATTGCAGTGTAATCATCTGGAAAGATTAATAAATCATCTGGCATCGAGATTTGATCTATGTTCTGTAGTTTTTGTGCATCTAGTATTTTATTTTATTTTTCCAGTCATTTCTATGCAAAATCGCAAATTCTTCTTTTAGTGCAAAAACACCAAAAAATCAAAAATACAAAAAAACAAACAAAACTCAGTATTCTCAGACAGTGTGAGGGTTGAGAGACACCTGGTCTCTTATAGTGGTATTAGAGCACAAAATTCCTGCCATCCTGTGCTTTTTCAGTCAGAAGTGTGTTTTTTCGATGCTTTTTCATGAGTAGAGATATCATTTTCTATAGTAAGGGTAGAGGAACAGGCAGAGTTGAGGATTGGACAGGTCCACCTATTCCTGAAGGTGAGATAGTATCAGGGGTTCTGGGTATTCACAGATCTAGTTCCAATAGCAGTGAGAACAGTGTCACAACACTGATGGCAGATCGTGAGATTCCTGTAGAGACGCATAGGGATCTAGGGAAAGAGCATGCCGAAGGTGATATTACTAATGAGGAGTTCAGACACAGGCATGATAACATGATGGACATGATGTCACAATTGATGGGCACGATGAGGCAGTATACTCCATCCCAACCGCACTATATTCAGATAGGGCAGACGAGCAGGATTGCACCAGCCTTTGGTATCAGCACCGCATCAGTCATCACCTATCTATCATGAGCATAGGCCTGGACAACCTACATTCATACTTAGAGAGACACCACCTTCGACTCCGGAGGCAGGGCAGCAGGGTCATCATCAGGAGTTTCAGCCACACAATGGCATGTCAATGGCAGATGTGACTAGATTTCATGGTGAGTATTTGTCATTAGCACCTGAGATCAGGCAGGCTTTGACTTTTCATGAGTTTATGGATGTGCATAAACCTAGAGGGGGAGGTAGATTTGACCGCAGAGCTCCTCAGCATCAGCAACCACAGCCATAGGTGAATAGAGATTTACAGTATGCAGTCAACAAGATTACCTTGCCTTACTTTGACGGTTTTGATAAGAGTTCAACAAGGTCTTGGGTACAGAAGTTAGACAACTACCTATCATTGAGACCTATGCAGGAGGACGAGGCCATTAAGTTTGCCACACTGCATCTTGACGGGTTGGCGCATGATTGGTGGCATCATGGCATGTACACACTTGGCCATCATGCAGTTACTACTTACCAGGAGTTCACCAGCAGGCTCATAGAGCGCTTCGACAAGAAGGATCCAAAACTCTACTTCAGGGAGCTAACTCAGCTCAGACAGCCAGGTAGTTTGGATGCCTACGTCGGTGACTTTCAAAGAGGTACAGTCATGGTGACAGGCATTTCAAAGAGGAGATTTGTTATTCTCTTCGTCGAGGGTTTGATGGAGCCTATGAGAGGTTGGGTCAAGGAATTTGATCCTCCTACTCTTCAGGAGGCCATGCGGAAGGCAAGGAGTATGGAGCTTTCTGCTCCAAAGAAACAATTTCAGCCTAAAACAAACACCTTGCCTATTGAGGAGAGTCATTCACCAGTTGCAGAACCAAAGAAGAAAACAACAAGAATTGATGATGCAACTCGTGATGAATTGAGGAGGAAACAACTTTGTTATTGGTGTAGAGAACCTTACAACAAGGAGCATGATTGTCCTTTGAGACCAAAGGGCAGAGCCAACCGCACCATGTGGGTTTATTATGAAGATGTTGAGTTTGAGGATTCAGACCAGCAGGCTGTTTCAAAACATGCAAAGGCCGGGAATGCCTCTATAGAGTTTGGGCCCGATGCCAACTTGTCCCCGTTGGTATTATCTGCTAGTGTACGGGATGATTCATTCAGGTTCAGGGGATTAGTGGATGGACAGCGATGTATTGCGATGCTTGACACCGGAGCCACACACAATTTTATTGATGAGAGCTTCGTCAGCAGATGCAGACTCCAGACAGAGGACTTCGCTGGATTCAGAGTTCGGGTGGCAGATGGATATACCCTCACTTGCACTCGACGAATTTGTAATCTCACCCTCATGCTGAATGATTATGAGTTGCATGCAGATTTTTATGTCGTCAACCTGGGCGGGATGGATTTAGTGTTGGGTATGAGATGGTTTCAGGACATTAGTGTGTTCACCCTCAACTTGCCTAAAATGGAGATGAGATTTGAGGTACAGGGCAAGAAATATGTGTTGAGGGGGATTACAGATGGGAGCCTACGTTCTATCGCTCTCGTTAGTGGGAAGAGTGATGATAGTGTTTGGGATCCTACTTGTGCACTGGGATTTCAGACTTAGCTTTTGGAGGAGTTTCAGAGTGAGTAAACAGTGCAGAGTGTATATGGGTTCATGTTTGATCTGCATGTACACGATTTGTTTCAGGTGCACAGTTCTGGTATGCATGCGCTAGATATGTTGGATGACAGTATATCTCGTGCAGTTTTAGGGAGCAAGTGTTGCTTGCAGATTGACTTGCTTCCTCTTGAGTTTCTTGATCCTATGATAGACAGCATTGAGGTTGACAGGGGATGGCATTCCATTTCAGTTGATCAGTTGTGGGAGCTACAGGAGTCAGTTGTGGCTATCAGGGACATTAACCGACACTACCCTTGGGATCCAGGTGGTGTGGTGCATTTTTATTTGCAGACATTGCTTGGGGACAAGCAATTTCAGGGAGGGCGGACTGTAATGCCCCCGTTTTAGCTGACGTTTGTTGAGGAGTGGGCCTATCAATTTGACCCTCGTAGGCTGACAGTTTTGATTTGAGGGTTGTCCATGGCAGTTATCCAGAGTTCAAGACTTCACTCCAGCCATTGATTCAGGTTTGGGCCTTGGCAGACTCTTACAGAGTGATTTTTAGACACTTACTATTTATAATAAGTCAGGCAGACAGGGGTTACTATTTTTGGCAGGGCACTTGGTTCAGTTGGTCAGTTCAGTTTCGACCCAGTTTGACAGTTTGATGAGCAAACGGTGAATAAGGGAGCATTTAATAATAATTAAATAATTATTAGTATGACTTTATATTATAAAGTCATTTTAAATGAAATATTAAAATATTAATTAATGGCGAATTATAAAGTATTTAATACTTTATAATAGTGAAGTAATATTAATATTAAATGAGTATTTATTACTCATTTAAAAAGGACGCCATTTATTAATGAAATTGCCTAAGTTCAAAAGAGGCGAATTATTATATTATTAAATGCAATTAAGCTGATTTTTGAGAAAGGGTCGAACTTTTGAGGAAAAGATATATATTTCTCTTCAAGGCAAATCAAACTCATTATTGATGATCATTCGAATTTGTTATCTTTTCTCTCTGAGAGCATTGGGGTTTGAGAAACCAGGGTTTCTGCAAATCAACAGGTTTTGAGGAACGTTACCTCTTCAAGATCTGACATACTGAGACTGTGAAATATCAGTTGAAGATTGTCAAACAAGGTGACTTCATTCAGAGGTTGCAGTTGTACTTACTGGAGTAATATCAGAAGGGTTTTTGACAGAGAATTATTCATCTGAGCAATAAGGCGACTTATCTATTCTTGATTTGGAATCTGGCACATTCTTCTAGGAGGGCCGTACTTATTTAATGCTGCTGGTTGGGTTGTACTTTTGTACCAGCAAGGTCCGTACTTTCTTTATTGGAAAATACGCCTTCCCTTTTCATCTTCTGTCTTTTGCAAAGTGGACGCCTAGGGTTTCTAGAGACATTTCATCAGTTTTGAGGTGGGAGATTGCATCATTGCTTTCAGCCGTACCATTTCAGTCTCTTTTCTGGCGCCTGCAGGCTTGTCCAGGTTGTCAATAAAATGCTTGCCTTTTTGTCTGAATGTTTAAATATTGCAGTGTAATCATCTGGGAAGATTAATAAATCATCTGGCATCGAGATTTGATCTATGTTCTGTAGTTTTTGTGCATCTAGTATTTTATTTTATTTTTCCAGTCATTTCTATGGAAAATCACAAATTCTTCTTTTAGTGCAAAAACACCAAAAAATCAAAAATATAGAAAAACAAACAAAACTCAGTATTCTTAGACAGTGTTCGGGTTGAGAGACACCTGGTCTCTTACAAAGGAGATCTCTTCTCTTCATTTTATCATCTCTTGTCTACACTATCGTTATGCTGCCGACATGGTGAGTGAATTGCTTTGAGGAATGCATACCTCCTAGCCTTGGCTTGAATCCTTACTTGAAAGATAGCAACTAGTTGAGATATTGCTGTTCTTAATCCTTGAGAGCAGATTGAGCACATTGTAGTTGAGTTTTCTTGCATTTCCGTTAGTTTTTGGTCTTGCTGGTCTAGTATAGCTGATTGATGTTTTTGCTCATAAGTCATGAAATAAAAATTATCTTGTTCTGGGTATTGGCTAATTGAGTTTCCTTGCTTGAGGTGCCCCTTCTTGGTAATTTGTAGATTTTAATATTAAGAATTGGATTTATGGCATGAAAATCGCCCTTATTGGAGGGCCGTACCTTTTGGAGCATGCATTGGGATTTGTGCAAATTAAAATGAGTCTTTTTGAGGGTGTTTAATCATTGGGATTTGGGATTTGGGCGCCATCATTGTTAGAAGCATTTGAATTCATTATTAGGTCATTTGGGGGTGTTTAGAGAGTTTGGTGAGCATTTTAGTGAAGTTTTGGGTTGCTGGTCTATGCACTTTCAGTCAATGTTCAGTCATATCAGATTGTAGGAGTTTAGGTTTTGAGTTGTATTTTCAGTCTTGCTAAGTCTTAGATGTTTGGAGAAATAATCTGCAGCTGTGGCATTGAGTTGAACATTGTAATACTTGGTAATTTGCAGATTATTTCACTGTAAGGCTGCAAATAGTAGTACTATTTCAGTCATCTAATTCTGCAATTACTTAGTTTTCTTTGAGCAGCAAACATTAACAATCTTTGGACAGTTTACCGCCAGAGAAGGCAAATGAACAAACACTCTTAAGCTCTTGGATGGTTTACCACCAAGAAGGAGAATGAACACTTTGTTATTTCATGTAATTGCTCCCGTTGAATAAGTGGTTGAGTTTACTTCTTTTAGTTCCTCTTCGCTCCCGCTGAATAAGTGGTCGAGCTTTCTTTTCAGTATTGTATTACTTAAGCACTAATGATCCTCATAGCCATATGTTAGCACCTCACCCACGTTAGCACTTCACTCACCTTGGGTCTTGAGTGCACATTCTTGGCATTGGGTTACCTTCCAACATTGTAATCTTTCAGTTGGTACTGACGACCCTCAGTGCCATATGCTCACACCTTGCCCAACATTGGGATCCTGGTGTACATTCTTGGCATAGAGTTACTTTCCAGTAGTGTTTGGTTTTGGGCTAACCTTAACGGGTGCTTGTTACTTTGTAATTGCTATCAAAAAATTGAAAAAAATTGGGTCGGTTCTTTACATTCATATTTCTACAATTGCCATCCTTGAATATTGTTTTTTTTAGCACATGGTCTGAGTCACTAGGAGACTCTAGTAATCATTGATATTTGCATGATGACTCATCCTCATATCCACATAAGAACATGGTCGTAGTCAGTAGGAGACTCTAGTAATCACTGATATTTACATGACAAATCATCCTCAAACCACATAAGCAAATGGAATATATATATATAGATTTGGTGGTGTAACTAGGTTTTATAATTGGTTTCTTTTTAGGACCCATTTACACCTAATTAGATAAGATTACTCAGGACATTTTCTTTTTGTATCTCAAGTCATATGATTATGACAAGTCCTATGTTGTCCTATGTCTCATGTTTTCCTATATATACAAGGATTTTCTATATAATTTTTCCTATTGTATCTTGTATGTATTGTACCATTATTGGGATATAACGTTTTTCATTGCTTCTATTTTGTGTGGAAGGTTTTTTGGTGTTGCCATGTGTTTCTATTCTTGTGAGTCCTTTTGGTGATTTTAACATTTATTTAAGCTTTTAATCTACAAGCCCTTCTCTTTTTTTGGGATATTCTACCAAGAAGTTTCATATGGTGTATCCTCGGTTAGATTTGATCTCATGGCTGAGTCTATCCAAATTTGTACGAATCAATTGAAAATTTGATAGGGTTTTGTCATAGTCCCCTAGAGGATTATTTTTAGGCCCTAATTCTTGATGTATGACATCCCTATCGGTCATATCACTCATCCTATTTCTATAGAGGACAAACTGTTGGAATATGTTGTCATTGATGTCAAAAGCACAAGGTCGTTAAAGGTTGTCATTGATGTCAAAGGTAAGAAGACATGTCATTAATGTCAAATGGGTTGGCGAAAGGCCACTAATCAATGTAAAAGATCTTATAGTTCAAGAATGATGCTAAGATGGAACTCCTAGTCTGAGATTGTTAGCACATTGTCGTTGATGTCAAAGGCATGATGAAAAATCAATATAAATCAATGATAGATTTGAAGTATATATATGCTGGCCAAAAATCAGTGATAACATAGTGGCTGATCTCCTTGGTATTAGCGCCCAAGTGGAGGATACAATTTTTGCTTAAAATGTGTTAATCCTATTTATCAAGTTTACTCATACTAGTCAACCTAGTTGACCTCCATAAACTATGCCCATGTTTTTATGCAAGACAAAACAAATATTTATATCAAATTTTGTGGCCAACTTCATTGGAGTTTAAATCATATGCAAGGTTTGATTACGACTGACTTCAAAGAGAGGTAAAAGAAAATTAAATAAGTTTAATTGCTATTGTGAAGGCCGACTATAATAAACCCTACCGCTATGGCCGACCCCTCTCCATATGTTGGTGCCTTCAGTAAGGTTTGAAATAAATTAAGTTTATTAAAGATATCCAACCTCCTTCATGAATCAACACATCCCTTATTATGAGGCACTTTGAAGGGTATATATAAAGGGTTGTTTGAAGCATAGCAGCAAAAATCTTTTGGGGAAATAATTGGCAAACCAAAAGTATAAGATTTTTTGAAAAAATTGAGAAAAAATGGGGAAAAAGTCGGATTTAAATAAAACCTAAAAAATTGTAGAACAAGAGATAAAAACTTTTTTTTTTGAAATTGAAAGGCATTTCCATAGCATAGAGATATAGAGAGCAAATAAAATAAAGAGTTTAAGTATTGAATTGTAAAAAATAGATTTTTGTAGTTTATATTCATATCGCTAATTACATTGCATTGCACATCTTTCAAACTCAAAGCTTTACTTCACATTGCATAACTAATAACTAGATCCTCATAGATGACAAAATTTCAATTACAATATAGTTTTTACAAAGTCAACCTAAGCAGTTATGCAATTACTTCATATTGCATAACTAATAACTAGGAGCAGTTGCCAATTGCATTTGCTTGTCATGGCATTCCATGAGACCACATTTCTTTGAGGCATTTTTTCAAATAGTTCATTGGCTTGTCTATGCTACCACAATTTTCATACATGTCTACCAAAGCATTTTATCAAACAGTTCACTGCCTTGCTGCTATGGCTAAAAGTTTTGTTTTTCATGGCATTCCATCACCATGTAATGTCCCCTTCTCATTAGTGATCAGTTCAGTAGCTCATCAGCCTATTCCGGAGGCTTGTAGGCTCGTTGAGGTGAAATCAGGGTTTCCTTGTTTGGAGGTTTGTGGCATTTCTCCGAATTTACTATTTTTAGTAAGTTCTAATTTTGGCAGTAGTTCCGTTGGCAACACTTTAGTGAGTTCTCTTTTTGTTGGAGCAGTTGAGTTATTCGGTTTTGGCTTTAAAACAACAATATTTGGAGAAATTATTTAATTCAAGGCAATTAATGTTATGGTTTTAATTTGACCCCTTGGCCTAATCAGATGACTTTAAGTTGTGTTTAAAACGTGGTCATGAAGGGGGATGCCACATGGAGTTATGTCATGTCCCTGATTTGGAGCAATAAGGAGAAATCATTAAGTTAATTATTTGTAAGGTTTTCCAACATAAGGTTTGGTTTTCCAGCGCCGGGTTTAGTTTTCTAGCATCTAGTTTGGTTTTCCAACGTCGGGTTTGGTTTTCCAACATTTGGTTTTCTAGCTTCTGGTTTGGTTTTCCAACGTTTAGTTTTCCAGCGTTGCATTTGGTTTAAATAAAGTGACAAACAAATATTATATTATAAAGTCACTTAAATAAAATAATACTTTATTCTAGAAGCTTCTTGGAGATGGGTTGAAAAAACTATATAAGAAGCTCATTGCTTGTCATTCAAGCACACTTGGATTTTATTACTTCTTACATACTTGCGTGGTAGAAAGAGAGCTTGAATGCTTTCATTGCCTGAGGGTTTGAAGACTCTAAGGTACCGGTTTCGGTTGTGAAAGATCAACCCTAGTTGGAGTTGTTGAGAAATCCATCCAAGGTTTCTACAGGTGCTTCATTGGAAAGATTCGACAGGTGCAATAGCTGTTGTATTATTGCCCTAGCTAAACTGAGTGCAGTAGCTGTTGTATTATTGCACTTTTGGAATATTGAATTGACACAATTGCTGGATTATAATTGCATTTTCTGAGGTTCACCTATTATGCAGTAGTTGAGGTATTATTGCATATTGTTGGTTGAGAAGTTTACTACAGCAGTTGATGTATTGCTAAGTTGGTTATTTCATTGAAGAGGAAAATATTCATCACCTTGGTGAATCGATTTGAAGAAGGATTACATTATTTTTTGGCAAAGACAATATTGGCAGATTTTGTTGAAGAATTTCAGTCTCTTGGAGGGACGATTTTGCTTGAAAAGGACGGCTTTAGTGAAGGTTTCGACTTCATCAATTGTTGGCATATAAAATCTATATTTTGTTGTTAAGCTGGGCGCACTTGGGAAAAGGACGATTTTGAGGAAAGCGGTATCTAAAAATCTGAATAAATTCAAGGAAGGTTGCTGGGTAGTAAGGAGCCATATTGCATCAATTTGGAGGACAAAGGCAATCATCTCAAGGGAATTCAAATTATTTCATGCTGGCAGCAATAATATTACATGTTCCTCATTTGCTGTTGTATTGCATTTTAGAATAATAATTTCATATAGAACTTACTTGCTGATTTAATTAGCATGATGGCATCATTGTAATCACATTCATGATATAGCATAAGAATGCATTTGTAATGCTGTTTTGTACACAGCAGATTGGTTCTATAGTTTTAGTCACAATCCATGTGAAGGGAATAGTTGAAATACATATGCTCTAGGTTTGATTGCATTTCATATTCAGTTGTAAACACTTTCACATCTTTGGAATATCATATTGGATATATAAGGAGTTTGGCTGCAAGTTGTATGACAAAATGTCTTATGGCTGTAGTTGCTCATTTGCATAGTTAGGATTCATGCCAAGTGTTTGACTAAATGATTAGCAGCTGTAGATGACTATTTCAGTCCAATAGTTGCATGGAAAATGTTTGCATTAATGTCATATTCCATTACAGTTTATATGGAAACACTAGTATGCATGCCAAGTGTCCCTTGGCTGTAGGTTTACATTTTACATCAGCATTTCATATATATGCATCTGAAAATACATAAAGAAAGTGCATATCATCTTAGGTATTTGTTTAGTGGTTTTAGCAAATCCTTTTTCAAGCATTTTACATTATTGGCAAGCATAAAAAATACACGTACAACAAACTGAAATTCAGATTAGCAATTAAAGGGTTGATAAGTGAAGTGTTTGTCAAAAATCCCTTGAGGCAAACTTAGGCCAGTTTATAAGGGAATTTTCTAGAGTGGTTTAAAGAGTGCGAACATTGACATTTTGGTCTATCCCTCTCCTTTAGGTGAAAAATCCTAAAGAGTTAGGTGGTCATAGTGCCAAGATCCTTGTTTTGCATTTTGGTAACCCTTAAGATATTCCTTGAGAGCTAAAAAACAGATCAGAAGTTGCAAGGGATATTACAAGTTATTTAAATATTTAATAAAGTTTTATTATGTTTTGAAGTTGGACGCCATTCTAGAAGAGAATTAAATATTTTGAATTTGGAAGTATTTCAAAAGGAGCTTTTGGCATCCCTTTCTTGGAGGAGTTATGGAATTTGAAAAGTCTCTTTCAATTCTATAAAAGAGAGAGTATGCTCCAGCATTTTTCATCCATCATTTTTTGCTAATGTTATGCTGTCAAAATAACTTCATGAATTTGGCTTCGAGGAATGCTTACCTCTGAGCATTTGTCCAATTTCGTGTTTGAAAGATAACACCTAGTTGGCTTTATGGTTGCTTCTCATCCAGACTAACAAATTGAGCTTGAAAGTTGAAGAATTTTTGTGATATTTTCAGTTTCTATGTTGCTGGTGTTCATACAATTGAAGTAGATTTTTGTTAGCAGCTTTCTGAATAAAATTAATCTTGTTTTGGGTATTGATGCATTGTGATTCTAGACCAAGGGTGACCCTTTCCACAAATGATTGGAATTTAATTTGGAATATTTTATTTTATTTGCAAAATCGCCCCTTTCAGCAGGCCATACCATTTCAAGAGGGCATTGGAGTTTGTGCTAAATTATTGGAGGAGTTTTGATGCAATTTTGTCATTGGACATTGGGCACCTATCCTCCAGAGAGTCATTACAATTCATTTCATTCCATTTGGAGGTATTTTGAAGTAGTTGTGAGCATTTTATTAGTTTACAATTTGCTGGTTGATCATTTTCAATTCGCTGGTTATTATTATCAGACCTCTAGAATTTTAGATTTTGGTTTATGTTTTCAGCATTTGAGAGATAATTAGTGTGGAGATCATCTTCTATCAATTGTGCTTTGATTCTATTGTAAATCTCTTGTAATTTGTAGCTTTTATTTATATTGTTAGACTATAAACAATAGTACTGTTCCAGTCATTCCTTTGCTGCATTTGCCTGTGATTAATTTCTCATATTTGTAACCCCCGGATGGTTTCCCACCAATGTGGAGAAAGAACTCAATAAGCTCTCATTTTGTACCAACTGAAAAGTGGAGATTTCCCACTCATGAGTGGATGCTCGCCGCAGCGGATGAATTAGTTTTGCTTTGTAATCTTTCCCCCCACTGAATAAGTGGTAGTGAAGAAATCTCTCATGGCTAGTTCACCACTTGTTAACATTCAATTGTAATTTGCTTTCCAGTTATTGTTCAGTTTGCTCCGGCATATGCTATCACCTCGCCTTTCAAAGGATCTTGGTGAACATTCTTGGCATTGAGTGCATTTAATTTGAATATCATTTTGGAGGCTAACGCTAATCTATTGGCGTAGTGCTGGTTTGTGTTGTGAAAATCTTGGAAAAAAATTGGTTGGCATATTTCACACCATGAGATCACATTTCTTCGAGGCATTTTTTCAGACAGTTCATTGCCTTGTCTATGCTATTGCTTACTATTATGCTTTGATAGATTTTTTCCAAGCATCCATAGCTTGTTCAAAAGCACCCGTTTTAGGCTTTTAGCCATAGCAGCAAGGCAGTGAACTATTTGATAAAATTTTGGTAGAAATATATGAAAAATATGGTAGCATAGACAAGGCAATGAACTGTTTGAAAAAATTCCTCAAAGAAATGTGGTCTGATGGTGATGGAATGACATGACAAGTTATAGACAAGCCATAGACATGGCAGTGAACTGTTTGAAAAAATGCCTCAAAGAAATGTGGTCTTATGGTGATGGAATGCCATGACAATCAATAGGAAAGCCATAGACAAGGAACTGAATTGTTTGAAAAAATGCCTCAAAGAAATGTGGTCTCATGGTGATGGAATGCCATGGCAATCCATAACCACATTTCTTTGAGGCTTTTTTCCAAACAGTTCACTGCCTTGTCTATGCTACTACATTTTTCATACATCTACCTCCCCACGTTAAGCATGGGGCCTAGACTAATTTGGGATCTATGGATTTGCTTGATGGACGAAGTGCTACACAAGTTGTTGTGGCATGATAGGGTGATTGATGACAGATATATTAAAGTAGCGTAGCAGATTGGCGGAGCAGTGTTCTTGAGATTAATTTGGGTTCCTTGCATTGTCATGATTGTTTCATTGGTACACATGGATCTTGATGAGTTGCTTCATATCTTGTGGTTTTATGGCATGTATATCAGTGGAGCAGCGAATTGGTATGCGATTGCTTGAGGGAAAGCAATCTTCGGGAAGGGAGGAATTGTAATGTCCCCATTTTGATGGGGAGAGAATTAAATAATATTATTATTCTCTAAAAATAATTAAAATGTAATAATTAAATAATTGATAAAAGTGACTTTAGGAAATCAATATTAATTAATGTCACTTAATATATGTGATAACTGCTCAAAACCGTCAAATAATATTATAATAAGAGCTTTGGTTCTCGGAAATGGGCGTCATTTGGAGAATTTGATTATCGGGAATGTGGAGAGTGTTAAGAAGGCTTGAGGATGAAAACCCTCAAGTTATAGGTGGATTGAACGAAAACTCAATTCCATCGACTAGCGGATTGACTCAGGATTCACAGTGAGATTTTAATAGATAGTTGATCATTGTGGGATTTCATGAAGTATTGAGCAAAGACGAATGTTAGGGTTTGAAGACAAATTTCCAGGCTTCTTTGATATATTAGGTAATATATATGTAGAGCCCGTTAATATATTGGGATAGGTGATTTCTCTAGTTTATTGTGGTAGGTTTTGATGGTATTATTGAAGACATTGTGAAGAGTTCATAATTAATCTAGAAGAAGCCGAATAAGACAAACTGCAGTGATTCGAGGTATTCGATACATTGTTGTGCCTATACACACACACACACATATATAGATGCTTTTGTTGTAGTTTGCATCGTTGCATATGCTTATCTGAATCATCCTTTGGTGATATTCGATTGTTGTGGGCCCGTCTATATTATTGATAACATCTGAGCATAATCGCTATTGAGGATTGGAGAATGAAAATAATTTAGTAATTGACTCAATAAAGACAAAGAAGGTAATACGGGTTGTAGAAAAGACAAAATTATAGTGAGGGGCATATATAATAACCCAAATAAGACGAATTGATTGCAGCGGTCATTGTAAAGGCCCATTAATAATATTTTGGAGGCATCGAGTATTGTAGAAACAAAGAAAGTATGGGAAAGAAGTCGGTTTAATGTGGAGAAAAATCAAATCAAATATTATCGTGTCATTACCAACTTTAGTGCAGGTCAAAAGGAAATATAAATGCCATGTATTGGAGTTCTCTGAATCAATGCATAGCCTTCCTGCATTATGAAATGGTGACATGGTAAATAGGTGCTGCCAATAATTGATGCTGCTGTTACATTTAAAAGCAAGGGCCAATATTATTCACAAGGAGCTTGGCATCTTATCCGACATTTCATATGAATATTTGTAGTGTAGTGCTTCCAACACTTGTGTCTTGGAAACAGGGGGTGCATTGTGGCTTGTCATGTTTGAATCTCTCCAGGGAATTGGCTCAAGTATTAAAGTTATTCCATGCTGTCTTTGTCATAGAGCAAATAACCGTTTATTTTGAAGACTATATAATAGAGCCAAGTATATGCCAAAGAGAATCGTGGGAGCAGCTTGTAGCTCCATCATGGAGCGTTTGGAAGAGTCTAATCGGTGCGACCTGTAGAAGGCTACTATCAAGGTTAGGATATGCAATTTGAATATTTGAAATTTTATATATCAGTTCTGTGAAATTATGAAAGAATGGTCATCACTCCCTAATGCAAGATTCTGAAATAATTATCAGAATTATATTATTGTTACCATATTGAATCTAGTATGGGAAAGTTTTGCAATGTAGTTGAAATGATGATATTTATTGTAAGTTGCCTTGCATATGAAAGTATATAAGATTTCAATCACTCTACATATACAGAGGATAAGCATTTCAAACCAGATCATCAAATTATTTTGACAAATAACATTGTCAAACTTGGGTAATCTTCATAATCTTGGTCCACGGGGGTCAAGGTTATTACACATGTTAGGCTGCAGACAAAACATGTTAGGCAAAAAAGCTAATTATAAAATACACACATCCATAAGACACAAGAAGACACAAGCCGACATGATAAGAAACAGTTTGATCAGATAGACAAAAGACACACACTGGTCAGATGGAAAGCCTGCAGTTGCTGCAAATTGCGTTGTAGGACAGTCACAGAATAGGTGGGTCTAGTCAGGCTGCCCCAAAGCTAGACGCCAAGATATAAGATGTTTGACACCAAGACACATGACATCAACTATCAGATAGCAGACACAAATTGCAAGACACCAAAGAATTCTTTTGAGGAGAAGGCTTTCAAAAGGGGTTCTTTCGGCAGGGAACCTTTCTAAACATCTAGTCACCAAGGGGTCCTTTTGAAAGAATTCGCCTTATTGAAAATCAGACAATCATGGTAGCCCCCCATTAGGATGGTGTGTTCTATGCAGAGGAGCACATGGCATCCTAAGGAGAGAAAGGAGAGGAAGAGATGTTGTGGCATGCAACACATGATGAGATGTATTCATAGTATGTGTTCACACACGTGAGGCGCAACACATAAGATCCACAACATCAAGAAGTAGACAAACAGAGATGAAGAAATCAAGAGACAGGGGGATTTGAAAAGTCGGGGTGAGAATTGTCCATAGATACAAATAGATTTAAATAATATGGTATATGTATGAACAATCATCAATTTCCAAAGTTCTCAGAACATGAAGAAGAGCACCTTAAGTCAAAGTGAAAATAAAAATTGGGTCAACATGGAATAAGGCTTAAATGCCCCCAACACTTTGCATCATCCCCAATATCGAAAAACAATTTTACGACACTTAGAAGAATGATGATACAAATAGAAGAAATGTACGATAGATTTCCGTGCCTGTGTCCAAGTACCTACAAGGGTAGCAAGGTCCTCTAGGCAGGATCACAAACAGAGAAAGACAAGCATGGGGGAACACACACAAATAAATCTAATCTATAGATTTAGAAGAGGCACCACCCTAGTCCTCATCGACCAACAAGTCATTCTACTTCCAATCTTGGTCATTATAAGGGTAGGGAGGATGAGCCTGAAAGGGCAGGATAGCAAGGGCAGTGCCCTCCATCTCGCCTACAACAAGGGGCAATGAAGAAGACCCCTCTAGGTCTTCTTCGCTGAGCTCTTGTGAAGTTAAAGTCATCGATTTTGTGAAAATCGATGACAAAGCCGGGATATCATCCACCGAATTGAATATGCACTTTCTAGGAGTGCCTTGTTGCAATTGGGCAAGAGAAGGGCAAGGCACCCAAGAGTCATTGTCGGTCTCAGCAAAAGGGGCAATGACAAACTCTGGGGAAGCGGGGGTTGCCTCCATCACAAGGATGATGCAAGCCAAAAGAGAACTAGCCTCTGAAGGAGAGGAACCTCTCTTATGACCTCCACCCATTGTGAGGTCATCCTCCAACTTGTGCTTTAGTGGAGGATGTTGAATCCTCACAAAAGAAGTAGAAGTAGAGGAGAAACTAGAGGCAATCGTAGAAGACACCACCTTTGTATGAGGCATGCCAACAAGTTGCGAGGAAGGAGGGATGTTTGGGAGGGACATCAAAAGAGGAGGCTCCACGGAGGGAGCAATGAAGACTTCCACCCTTTTGGGGTGAGCATCATCAGGACCCATTGGAGGAGCCGAAAGGAAGAGAAAATTGATGGGAATTGAAGCAGGAACAACAGAAGAAAGCGGAGTGACAGAAGGCGATGCAAAAATAGAGGCAATTGGCTCCCCATTTGTCTCCTACGAGTCAGTGTGCTCTGCAGCTAGAGCCTTTCGCTTGTGCTTGCGCTGCGTAAGCCGATTACATCGGTTACGAGCGTTGAAGGATGTATCCTGAGAAGAGACTAGAGGTTGCTGCTATATTGTAGGAGTATACTTCACAACTATTTCCGGTGGAAGGATGGTCTCTTGAGTAGGAGCAAGAGGAGGATGCACAGTAGTAGGAACAACAATAGGAGGAGAAACATACGTGGGAGCCTCGACGACAAACTTCTTCTCATTTGTTGCCTAAGGAGTTGGTGGAAGAACAGTAGGAGGCCATGGAGGCTGAGACACGGAAACCACCCCATGAGAATGCTTCACCTAGCCATAGACAGCGGGTTGGGGAAGTGTGGGAAAAATAGGCAATTGAAAAGCTTGATGCTTCGCCTTCCGCCACACGGGCATCATCACACTCCCCATGCGAGGCATAGGAACCAAGGATGTCGCTAAGGGACGAGAAGCAGAAGTAGGTGGAGCAGAAGACGTAGAAGGAGAAGGCTCTAGAGCGCGAGAAAGCTTCCCCTTCCCTTTTGATGGGGCCAAAGAAACAACTTGCTACTCCGCTATCATAGAAGCCTTTATAGAAATAGCATAGGGAGAGACATGATAACTAACTTTTGGCGTTGAGCCCCTAGTCTTATATTTAACACAAGCCTGATATAACAAATCTCTCCTTGGAGGGAGAGGTTCGACCGAGGCGGGCCATAAGTGATCCAAAGAGAAGCCCCCATGTGACACTAGCGGTTTATAACCAATACATGCACCATGTGCACAGTGCCTTCGTGGGGGAACTTTAAGCATTTATGGACTACAAAGGCAACATTGTTCACAGAGGCCAGCCATGGGATGCCTAGCCTAATTTTGAATAGGTCAGACTCTGGGATCACAATAAATGACACATCGAGAGCTTTGGGTCCTACCAAAATTGATAAAGAAATAGCACCCATAGGGGCAATAGAGAGTCCATCGTGGGTACAGAGAATGGTCTGCAACTCTTCATAACTCTCCTTGTGTAAATTGTTTATGAACAGAGTTTCATCCGTTATGACATTTACCCGACTTGTTAGATCAATTGATGCAAGAGCATTACTCTGGTGATGTTTTTATGCTCATTTTGATGTTAGGAGTCTTTGAGTTAGTGTAGGTCTTAGGATGTCCATTGGGATCATGTTCAATAGTCTAGGTTGTGTAATAGGGCCTAGAAATTCAAATTTTGACTTTTTTGCCAAAAGGAAAATTTGAAATTTTTAGGTGTTTTTGGCTTGTTGCAGGGTTGGGGTTTGTTCCTTAGCTCTTGTTTTGAGTTTGTGGAGTCCAATAAGATTTTGAAAGACCATGTAGGGTCTCTTTTCATGTTTTTTTTTTCATTTCTAGGTTGTAAAACTGCATATTTTGCAAGTTTAAGGCAAAAAGACATTAGGTTAAATTAGGTTTTGAAGGAAAAGCAATGTAATTTCGATTGTAATTGTTGGTAATCATCATTCATATCGAAGCAACGAAGAAGAATTCCCCAAGAAGCTGTTGAAGGAGCTTATTGATGAAAACACCTTATTTCCTTCACCTTTCATGACAATTTTCCACAAATACAGTAAAATAACAGTCTTGTATGGCCCTGTACATAACAGTTTCAGGTCTGAAAGTGGGTGGAAAGTTAGGATTTTGTTTTGAGAATCTAATGCAATTGGTTTGGTTTGATTTCATGATGTTTTGATCAAGTTACAAGAAAAATACTCCTAATTGCCCTATCATAGAGCTAGGGTTTCCAGCAAGAGAAAAAAATTCATATCTTTTGTTTACACTGGTGAAAATTCATGAAGTTTGGAGGAAATCTTCATTAGGCTGCTGGTCAAGTGTCCACAAAAGGAAATTTCCCAAATCAATCATGTATGTGAGTTATGCAATGCTGTGTATGATCATTGTGCTAAGGATTGTCAAAACCCTAGGTCTTTGAGGGTTTAATGCAAAATTCATTTGTTTTGAGTTCACCATAGTGTTGTGACATTTTCACACATCACCCCATTCAAAATGGGGACCTCCTAATTTTTGCTGCATTTTGGGCTTTTGGCTTTGGTTTTGTCTCTCTTTATCTCTTTTCTGCTGTCTGTCTTTCGGGGGTGTGCCCATCTCAATTGAAGTTTTGGCTAAGTCTGAGAATTAGGGTTTTGAATCTTTCGGCCAGTTTGGAGCCAAATGGAGTGAAAAGTTGAAATCTGAGGTTGGCAATACAGTCAACATGCTTCCAACAAGTCCCTAGCAAAATTTCATTGAATTCTGACAACTTACTATTTTTAGTGAGTACCTAATTTGGGACACTTTTCTCAACACTTTTGAAATTCCGATCGTTACACTGCATCCTGAACACATCAAACTGCTTGTTTGCAAGTTTTGAGCCAGAACTGATAGCTTTGTATTTTTAGCAAGTTCACCTTCAGGAGCTGTTTCTAGGGTTTACATGCGAAGTTTTTCAGTGCATGTTTGGAGATTCTTTCTGGGTTTTCTGAAACCTACGCAGTGATATAATATGCAAAATGAGATGGTAACTTTCAACACTTAGCCTTCGGAGGCTATTTTTAGGGTTTGCATGTTGGAATTTTCTTCACATGTCTGGATATCCCTTGTGGGTTTTTCAAAAGCTTCGTAGTGGTGTAACATGCAACCAGGATCAAGACCTTTTTCAGGAGCCGTCTTCATAGGCTATATTTAGGGTTTGCATGCAGATCTTTTCAACGCATGTCAGGTTATTCCTTAGAGATGATCACTTTTCAGAGACTTACTAATTTTAGCAGGACCATTCTGGCAGCTGCCCAACACATCAGTATCACAAACAGGGCGAAGTGCAACAGAAACGGAGTCAAACGAAGATCGTTTGGGTAACATGCAAGTCAAATTAGGGTTTCCAGCTTCGAGACCCAAAATCAGGGGTCAAATGCCAGAATCTTCGAAAACCGGTGTATCCCACTGCGATTAGTATCTTTCAGGCTATCCACTGGTAAATTTGAAGGCAATCAAAGCACTTACTATTTATAGTAAGCCACTCCATAAATAGGCTATAAATAGTAAGTCAGCAGTAGGACCGGGTGTGAAAAGGCAGGTCATCCCATGAGGGTCACGCCATTCAAATTTCAAGTCAAACGGAGTTGGGGAAGTCATGAAACTGAACAGTTACTATAAATAGTAAAACACCTTCAGAAACATGCTATAAATAGCAAGTCAACTCGAGATGGCAGTGTGAACAGATCAAAGAAGTCATGAAGATCCTGTGGCGCGAATTCCAGATCAATCCAAGCTTCAAAAGTATGAAAATCAGAGGGCATACTAAATATAGTAAACAGGGGCAAGCAAGTGGAGAAATGCCTAAGTCTGAAGTCTGTCCTGCTTGACCCCCAAAATGCACCCAAACATCTTTAAGCTGGTGATTAAAATTTTTTCTAAGTGTGAAGTCCTACAGGGGTCTCCAAATGCGCCCAAGGAAAGAAGAGATGGTGATAAAAAAATTCTAAGTCTGGAGTTAATTCCACATCCTACCCCTAAATGCGCCCTCAAAGGAGAGATGGAATGTGGAAAATATTCTAAGTCACAGGATCTCAAAGGAAGCTCAAGAATTGATAGAAAGGTATGGTTGATGGTTTATCCAATTTCCGAAATTTACTTATGTTAGGCTGCAAGGGTTTTCTTCATAACCTGTATAGATTGCCCAAATACCCTACAAATAGGATTTTGATGTTAGAGATATCTAGGCAACTTGTTGCCTATGATGAGATTCAGAGGAGAAAGAAGAAGGGAGGATTGGACTTCCCAATCATCATGGGAAATTCAGACGAAGTGTGTCCTTCACTACAGGCAGCCAGGGAAGCTGAGAATGAGCTTCAGTTCTTCCACTTTTCTTATCACACCAATAGGTAGCATTATGACCCCAGCAGCAATATTAGATGATTACTGTTAGAAGAGTTCAGGCACAAAGCAAATATTGAGGATTATTGGGCTGGTGCGTGGGATGAGGTTGAAGTTAGAAAGAGAATGTTTTCAAGGCTACCTTTGAGCATGATCAGGGAGTGTGAGATTATTCCAGTACCAGACACACCACTCCCACTTCTTGATTGGTTGGAGCCGGAGATTGCCGATTTGGACACACTTTGCATACTAGTCCTGACATTCACCAGAGGATGGGTTGAGAGGCATGTGAATAGGCTGAAGAGTAGGTCAATTCCTTTGACTTACAACTTGATGGGAGATTATAGAACGCCAATTGCCACCAAGAAGAAACTGGTTGCTCGAGCTCCATAGTCTCGAAGGAAAGAGCCAGTTTAGCTGGAGCCTCCAAGAATTGTGGTAGAATCACCTACGCCATTGGAGACATGTTCTCCAAGCATATAGGAGGTTTTATTGTTTGCCGATCAGAGGAATATGTTGAACAAGGAACAGGAGTTACAGGAGGCAAATCAGCCACCCCGAAGAGAATCTGTTGGCCAAAGTGTCAATGCACCCACTAGAGATAATCAACAGGAAGAAGATGAGAAACTGCTACAGATACACACTTCCAGCGTGAGTTTGAGATGGCTCTAGAAGATGATACAGTTATAGGATAGGACGCCCAAGTTTCAGGAGATACTTAGCCCATAGAAGCCAATGAGCCTCGCCAAGACGATGTTAGAGAAGAAGTTCGTGAAGAAGAAGAAAGAGATGAGCAGCCATTTGTTATACAACAGGTAGTACCAGATTGGCTCAGAGGTAGGATGAGGAGGAGCCCCAGTGAAGAGGCTGATCCAGCAATAGAGATGGAAGAATTCTTGAGTAGGATCAGTGCACCTCCAACGAAGAAGAGAGCTAGGAAGTTTTCAAAGATTTTAACAGATGAGGATGGCTCTCGCACCCTTCATGTGGCTGTACCAAAGGTTGAGTGTGATCGAGATGAGGCTGTGCCAGAAAATTATATGATCACCACCTTGGAGTTGGGTTGCTCCACAAGAGCACAGATAATTGAGGAGTTTGATAACTCCTACCAAACACTCAAGGATAGATTGCTCAGGACCGAAGGCAAATACAAGAAATTGAAGGAGCATAAGACTTTGATAGGCTATGTGCAACATTTATCTCATCCTTGTGGGCTGAGTTGTCTAGAGAATCAGTTAGTAGCCTGGAGGATTTGAGAAAGATGGCACAGGAAGCAGATAAGTGGGTGGCCAACATTCGTGTTGAGATGGAAAGGTTTATGGAAGATCTTGCTCATGCTTACCAGCAAGCTTCCAGCATTATGGCACGAATGGATGCAGTTGATCAGGCCTGGGGTGATGCTCATATCTATCAGAGCAAAGTTATTTAGCATTTGGAGGCTTTGATGCATACTCCCTCGCAGATGTTGATTGATGGAGGCGTGATTCAGGAAGGTGCTAGGTATGATTTAGCCGGCTAGTACTCTTCAGTAGTCACAGGTCGTGGATTCTTTGATGCAGCACAGGCTGATTCGGCTAGAGTCAAAAAGGCCATGATGGCATTATTGACGGAGTCCTGAACACTTTAGAGGCTATATTTGCTGGGAGGCTGAATTCTGATGAGGTGACTACTGATAGTTTGAGGCATTGTAACGAGACTCGCCCAGACTCGCCCAGACTCGGCAAGTCCTGGGCCGAGCTAGTCTGGCCGAGTCTGGGGAGCCCGGGACTTGGACCCGCCAAGTCCAGAGCTGGACTCGCTGGACTCGCCAGACTCGCCAGACTCGCCGGGTCTGGGCGAGTCCCGAGCCTGGGACCCGGCTGCGGCAGCAAGCTCTTAAGACACTTAAAAAACATAAAATTAAAAGTTTAAGTTAGTTTTTTTTTTGTTCTATATGTTCTCTCCAACCCTAAAAGCAACCTCATTTCACTCTTTTGGCAAAATAGAAGGAGAAGAGAGAGTTGTGAAGAAAAATAGGAGAAGAGAGGGCAACCAGCAAATTGTTTAAAACAAAAGCAAGGTCATATATCATTTGGGAAGCTTCATACTGCTAAGGAGGTGCATTGAAAGTTCATTGCTAGTGATTGGGAGGAGTTTGCATTGCATTCCAAGCCAAATCTAAGAGGTAAGTTTGATTTTAACGGTTTTTTTGTGTTTTTTTAACAAATAATTCATTGTAATTTGTAAAATCATTGTTTTTAAATTTTTATAGTTTGCATTTTTTTTACAAACCCTACTTGCAACTTAAATAATTTTACAAACCCTACTTGTTATTGCAGCCACATTCATTTGCAAATCAAACCATATTATTATTTTCACAATGTCTCAAACCCCAGTCAGAAAAGACCCTGCTTGGAAACATTGTGAAAATTTTCCCGGAATGAAAAGAGGAGAAACAAAATGTAAATACTGCAAAACAATATATCATGGAGGCATAAATAGATTGAAATACCACATTGCACGCATACCCATCCATGATGCAGTGGGCTGCACCCTAGCACCTATTGAGGCTGTTCGTGAAGTGCAGGTGCAATTAGAAAATTTTGAAATGCAAAAAGAAGTTAGAAAGAGACAGAGGGAGGAGTTGGCGGGTGTTGGAGTTGGACAGGGACTTGGTGCTGTTGGAGGTGCTTCTTCCATGCCTCCATACCGTCCTAGTGCTAGTGCTTGTGCTAGTGCTTCTGCTTCTGCACCATCTATTCCTATGCGTACTCCTAGTGCTGGTGGCGCTGCTACTGCTAGTGGTAGTGGCAGTATTAGCATTGGCCCTAGAGTTCGTAAATCTAGGGTGGACTCATATTTTGTACCACGCACTACTCCTGGTTCCCAACCGTCGCTTGAGAGCATGGGTTGGAACAAGGATGCACACGATGCAGCAAAAAAAACAATTGCAGACTTTTGGTACTACTGCACCATTCCCTTCCATGTAGCCAGGTAATTCTTTTTTCGTTTAATTGTTTTAAAATTTATATTTAAATTTTATTGTTTTAGAATTTAGATGTATCTCACTATCGAATTCAAATTTAAAGTTAAAAACTTAAATCTTTTCATTTTATGACATGTTTTAGGTCTCCTTTTTGGCAAAACATGGTTGATGCAATAACCATATGTGGGGCGGGGTTCAAAGCCCCCAGCGAAGATGAATTAAAGGGCCCACTTTTGACTCAAAAGGTGGCGGATGTGAAAGCACAATTAGACGAGCAGCATGTGCAATGGAGGAGGATTGGTTGCACCATCATGACTAATGGTTGGACTGATAGGAGAAATAGGACGTTGTTGAACTTTCTAGTTTCCTCTGGAGGTAATTGTACTTACCTTAATACATTGATATTTGAATTTGATTTAGTGATTAATAATTTAATAAGGCTGATTTATGTTTTTGATTTATTGAATAATTGGTAATTTGGTTTTGTTTATTTTTTCAGGTGACACAGTCTTCATAAAGTCCATTGATGCTTCCCCCCAATTCAAAAATGCCACATACCTATGTGAGGCTATAGAGGAGGTTATAGCCGATGTGGGGGAAGAAAATGTAGTGCAAGTGTGTTGGCGTTTAAATTCGCACCTCTGGAATGCGGATTTGAAACAGACAACTATGCACAGATAAACTGCTTTTCAAATTAGGAGGGGAAGCTCCCTCTTGCTGATGGTGTTGAAAGAAAGTAAACTAAGAACTAAGTTGCCTATCTTTTTGATCAGCTAGAGCACAAGGTTTATAAAACACAAACGCCGCAGCTGAGATTTTCCGATTTAAGAACTTCAACTACGACTAACTTAAGCTAAAGACGTTCCTAACCTCTCAAGTAATATGCAGAGCGAGAGAAGCTAGAAATTAACAAGGATGATTCTCTGACAAAGTGCTTCAATAAACTCTTTTCCAACAAACATCTACACACTTCAATGTAAGCTGAAATCGAGATCATAAAAGCATAACACAAATAACGGAAATCTGAGATTTTGGGACCAAGGCAAAGGAGGCTCATGATTTTATTACTCAAACTTCTAGAACAAAGCTCACTTCTAACATGCCTGGAACAAGAAATTGCAGCTAAAGAGGCTTGCAATCTTGCTCTTACACAATAGAAACAGCAATCACATTAACTCCTTGTTGGCTAAAGAGGCTCAACAATTTGCTATCACAACACAAGTGAACTGAAACTGAATAACAACTTGCTGCAATACAGGCTCGCAATTTGCTAACACAATAACCGTTAAAGAAACTAATGAGCAAAGGCTCTTATTTATAGACAAGCAGAGGAGTAGGGAACCCTAAAATCTCCTTGCTTTCACAATCTAGGGCTTGCTCAGCAAGCAAGCTTTATTAGAAAGAAGATAACATCTAAAACCCTAGAAAGCAGAAAAAGCGGGAAACGCCAACTATTACATCTTATCTTCTTTCTATCCTCAAAGAATGGATAAGAATCGTTCCAAGAATAGAAAGAAAGCGGAAAGAAAGCTTCTAGAAGAAAGTTGCTTTAAAGCTCGATCACATCCGCTAGGAAATTAGAAACAGTGTCCCAGTTCGGTGCATCTATACTATCTTAAGGCAATATTCCGATTCTCCAAGATCTCTTCGCCTTTTGTGATCAAACCTAGAGGATCTTTCACTTCTTCAGTTGCTTTATGAGTTTTGTTCTTGAAAAACATCGCTACTCCAAAAGATGACTCACAAATTTGATAACTTGGCGGCTCTGCAACTTTATGCTTTTGACACTTCGCTTGATTTCCAATAGAAAAGTATTGCACAACTCTTTTTGATACCTTTCCTTTTCTCATATCACACCTCTCATTCTTCAGCTGAGATGATGAAGTTGTGACATAGTGCTGATTTGGTCTTAAACTCGAGGGGAGTGTATTCCATATTGAAAACCTTGAAGAATGACTGTAAACTCGCCTATGTTCAGACAAGTTTTGAGCAACTTTCTATTTTTAGAATGCTGGTTTTTCGTCTTCAAACGGACAAATTTTTGAGAAATTTTTCTGAGATATGGGTTTTGTTCAGAATATCGATGGAAGACAACCCAGATCGTCGTTTTTTGAAAATTTTGAATTTTGCCTGAAAAAGCAGCAAACCTAATTTCTTCAATTTTTCACCGAAAAAGCTGGCACCTGGGTTTTGTTCAGAATACAATTAAAAATGGACCCAGTTGATTAGATTTGAAAAATACTGATGGCTGATCGAAAAAGCAGCCAATCCTAGGTTTTTGAACTTTCTTGAAAAAAGCTGTGATATGGGTTTTCTTTAGAAGACTGATTGGCAAGGACCCAGATGGTTGAAATTTGAATGCATTGAGGTTTTCACGGACATGCAAAATAAAAGCACTTGCTGCAACTTGATGAAGTTCTTGAAAAATTCTTCAGAAGATTAAGGCAAAAAGACCCAGATGATTGAAAAATGGAATGCCTTGGTCTTCATCTTGAAAAGTTTGATCTTCTGGATGAAAAAAGCTTGAAAAAGCAAAGGTTTATGTTGCTGGTCTGAAAAATATGATGAAAAACCAGCAAGCTACATTCTTGAATCTTGAAAAATTTCTTCAAACTTGTTGCTCCAACTTTCTCCCTTGAAGGCTACCTGCAAAAATAATGAAAATAACATAAAAGAAAGATGTTAAATAGACTTAGGGCTTTGTTTTTGCTTTGCTTTCTTTTGCTTTTATCTCCAAAACCCTAAAATCTCTGTTCAATGTATTTGGACGCCATCTTCCCTCACTTTGCAATTTTGAAACCTTTTGAAAATCTCAAAAAATTCTCTAAGGCATGAGAAGTTGGGCACCCTTTCTCTCCAGGGGCGCCCACTTCCTCCAGTGTTAACCAAAATTTAGACATTTTCAACTTTTCACCATATTGACCTCCAACTTTGCCTCTGATTTCCCGTTCGCAGATTGATCGGACAGGCAAGCTGAAAGATTCATCACGGAGCTAGACTGATTCTGAGAAGGATGTTCTGGAGGAGTATTTGTCTAAAAACTTGATCTTGACCTTTGAATTCATGGGATCCTTTTCCTTCGAGGGGCTCCGAACTTTCATAGTGTTAGCCATTTTTCTGATCTTCAATTTCTTCATTAACTCCTCTTCTACAGATGATTTCGTCGAATCTGGTGTTTCAGGCGTCGGATCGACTGACGGTTGTGCTCATCGCGAAGCTGACGAAGAATGAGAAGGGGTCTTCTGGAAGAGATTTTGTTGGAAAGTGAAATTTGACCCTTCAAAAGTTTGGGCGCCCTTCTTGGTTGGGGGCGCCCATGTTCACTAGACTTGGTCATTTTTACACTTTTTCTATGTCTGCTTCTGAACCTTGGTTTTTAGCCTTCATCGGACCCTCTGTTTGGTGCTTCAAATCTAGCGACTGCGACATCTGATTGACGTGCTGAATATCTCGTTGGAAAGCTGGATCAATTGTGAAGAGATCTCGTTAGACACTCGTCTGCAAATTCATCTGTTGGGACCCTTGAAAACTTGGGCGCCCTTCTTTACCAGGGGTGCCCACTTTGTCCATACTTAGCCATTTTTACTGATTTTCATCTTCAAGTCTGAAACCTTCATTCTGTACCTTCATCTTCGATCTGAATCTGCAGGATGTTAAACAGTCGGACGTGCTGACAAAGACAGGCATCGCGAAGCTGGCAGGATACTGAAAAGATCAAACATATTCTTGAACCCTAAAGATTGAATTAGCCCCTTCAAAAAGTTGGGCGCCCTTCTTCACCAGGGGCGCCCAAAATCTCAACACAGTCAAATTTTGATATTTTCAATTTTTTCTCGTTCTGACTTCAGTGCGTATCTCCCCTGTTCGTCGCTGAATTCCAGATGACTGAGTAATCTGATAACTACACCGCTGAATTCATTGCAAAGCTGACAAAGAACTGAACAACATTGACTAGAAGCACAAACCCTAATTCTGACATTTGGTGCCCTAAAAAGATGGGCGCCTTTCTTCAACAGGGGCGCCCAAACTTGCCAGTGTTAGAAAATTTTCATCTTCTTTCAATTTTCTTTCTCGTTCTTCGTGCATGTTCATCGTTTCACCTTCTGCTGGAAGTTTAAGTGCTGAAATTGACACCTGGCAGTCGGATGACCTCCATTGATGATCTCAGAGTTCCAGATATGCTTCTGAAAAGCAGAATAGACCCACTAGGGAAAAACTGATTATTTTGAGATTCTGATTGCACCAGTCTGATATGGACGTATTTTGAGCCAATCAAAATCAGTTTGGACCCTAACGGACCAACTTTCTATTTTTAGAAAATTTTGCCAGTGTCTATTTCGAAAGAAACCCAGAAAAACCCAGAAAACATTACTATTTCGAGAAAATTTCTAAAAATAGCAGTTTTCCTAAATTTAGGGATGAAAAATTGAGATCTGGGTTTTGTAGGTTAAGTTGCTCTGAGCAGACCCAGATCGTCAAAATTTGAAAATTGTGTTTTAACCCCTCATGCAAGACATGCACACCCAAATTTTGACCTTTTTGACAGGTTTGACAAGAATTTTACTCATTTCTTCAAAATGTCTAAGTGTAACAAAAATTTTAATTTTGGGGTACAACAAAGTGGTGACAGATAATGCAGCAAATTATGTTGCTGCTGGTAGATTATTGATGGAGAGGCACCCAACTATATTTTGGACTCCATGTGCCGCCCATTGCATTGACCTCATGATGGAGGATCTTGGCAAGCTCCCATGGATAAAAACATGTATAGAATCAGCAAGAAACATTTGCAAATTTGTTTACAATCATGCATGGGTGCTTCACCTTATGAGGCAATACACGGGGTTGAGGGAGTTGTCTCGTCCTGGCATCACTCGGTTTGCATCAAATTTTATCATGTTGCAATCCTTGATTTGGTCAAGGGCACCTTTGAGGCGCATGTTTGCTTGTGAGGAGTGGTCTTCCTCATCCTTTTCTACAAGCATTGCAGGGATTGCTGTGGCTGATTGCATATTTGATGAGGCAGGGTTTTGGACACCAGCAGATGAGATTGTGAAGGTAACATTTAATTCTTTATTATGTTTTAATTTTTAATCATATGTTACTTTTATTTGTTCATTTTTGTTCACAGTCACACTTACTTATTTGTGAAACATGTTTGCACTTTGCAGTTTATTGAGCCCTTGCTAATTCTCCTACGAGTTGCAGATGGGGAGAAGCCCGCAATGGGCTACATATATGAGGGCATGGATAGGGCCAAAGAGGCCATTAGATCAGTCTATGGTGGAGTTGATGATAAGTATCGTCCCATTTGGGAGATCATTGATAGGAGATGGCAAAACCAACTCCATAGGCCCATCCATGCAGCCGCATGTTTCCTAAATCCGGCCTTCCACTTCCACTGTGATCTCCATGCAGATAGAGAAATTCTTAGTGGGCTCTACTCGACTATAGAGAGAATGTTGCCCGCTGTTACTACACAGTTAGTGCACAAGATAGATGCCTTCACTAAGGCACGAGGAGACTTCTTTGCACGTCAAATGTGCAAAGATAGTAGGACAACATTAATGCTAGGTAAAAATATATTTAAGGCCATAATTTTCATCTTTTTATATTATAATTTATTAATAAATGTTGAACTTGAACTTGAAACTTGAAATGAGATTGATTTTGTTTCTTTTTCTCATCTCAGATAGATGGTGGGAGATGTTTGGTTCTGATACACCGAACCTGCAAAATGTTGCCATACGAATATTGAGCCAGCCATGCAGTTCATCCGGTTGTGAGCGCAATTGGAGTATGTTTCAGCACATACACTCCAAGAAGCGCAATAGATTGACAGTGGAGAGGATGAATGACTTGGTATATGTTCATTACGACCTTCGACTCAAATACAGGAAGGTTTTTGACCACGACAACACCCCGATCTGTTTAGAAGAGGTTGATCCACAGTCTGAGTGGATCACTAAGGCTACAGACGCAGTCTTTAGTGACGAGGACCTTGATTGGGTGGACCAGGCAGACAGAGAGGCTGAGGTTGTAGCCAGGGATGAGGAGGCTAGAGCATGAGGAGACATAGCTACTGGTGGTGAGAGTGGTATGGGGACTCAAACACAGGCAGAGACTATGGCTGCAGCTGCAATGAAATATACCGAGCCAATTTTTTTCGTTTTTCAATTTCAAATTACAAGCAGTGCACCCGTTAAGGTTAGATGAGAAAACCAAAACGTGCAAGAAAACAACTCTAACCAGAATGGCGCCGAGGATGGCGAGCATTGGTCAGAGGATCTAATTGAGACTGCTTAAATTGTAACTCTAACCAGAATGGCACCGCTGAAGGTGAGCATTGGTCAGAGGGTCTTCTATTCTATTTGCAGGAAGGAACTCAACGTCAAGTATGTGCTACCCAATCCAATGCGGAGTGAGTGGCGACCATATGACGGAGTGAATACAAAACTACTGCTTGAAAGAAAAAGCTGAAAGCTAAAGACTCTCAACACCCAGGATGTGCTTTCTAACCCAGAATGGGATAGTAGCGACCATAGGGCGGAGATGGATTACATACAATATCAAAATGCTGAAAGAGAGAACATTACAATCTGATTGAGCAAGAATCTAAGGACCGACAGTACTACTGCCAGCATACAATTTGAAAGATAACTACTTGCTACCAGTTACAAATCAGCCTTTGAGAATATTGCAATAATATTGAAGCATTCAATGATTGCCAAGAATAAAGCTTAAACTTGTATGAAAGAAACGGACCCAACCTCTTCCAATCTGAGCAATCTTCAATGATGTCTCCGTGAAGCCTTTAAGAGTTCCCAACGACCATCCAAGAGCCAAAGTGCAGATCCCTGTATGCTGTTATAACAGTACTGTATTTTTTCTTCATAAACCAGCAACACAGATTTATAAAATAGATCAGATCTCCCTAGAAACTGATCCAAATGACTAGATACTGAAGGCAAAACACCTTTAACAAGGAGGCGCTCAAACTAGAAACACAAAACAGACTTGAAATGCCACTTATATTAAATGCACAAATCCCGAGATCTTGAGAATGGTACGGCCCAGCTGACAGGGTCGACTTTACTTTAAAAATTAGATACACCAATGAAAAATCTGCAACTTGTCACACAATGGCGCCTAGACCAAAGGAATAGAACTATCCAATACCCACAATGAAATGTTTTGTATTTTTTGATTTATGAATGTAAACACAAATCTGCTAAAGCAAAATACAGAAAACAGAAATCTCTAACATGCCAAATCTGATCCTAAACATATGAATGCTGATTACAATGCACGAAATCCAAAGTACTCACAACTAGACTAACAATCATCACTAGTCGTTGTCTTACAAACGAGAAGAGATGCCCAATACTAGGAGGTCTTCATTCCTCGAAGTGATCCAGATTCAATCCGGCAGCATAACGGTGTATTTTTCCAAGATGAAGCAAACTGATGCACAAGCCCTCTTTTTATAAGTTTCGTTTGACTTCACGAAACCCTAAAATCATCTTTTAGGTCAAATTCCCTGATCTCCTCAAGAAGGCGTACTTTCTCCTTCAAAGATTAATAAATGATATTTTAATTAAAAGCCAAGCTTGAAAAGTGCGCCCAACATAAGCTTGCTTGACTTAGGCAATAATTAAAATAATCATTTAATGAGGGCGCCACCCTCAAAGGCCCCTTTTTAAAACATCTTTAAGTCATTACTTCTAGGCCCAAGGTCAACATTAAAATATAATATTTAAATGTGCCTTTTAATGAAATAACTTAGCTTATCCCTCTGGAGGTGCACTGAAGCCAAAACTGAGCCAAACATCTGACCACTGAAACAGGAAGTCAACCGAGCTGAACATCATTTGACAAGCTGCCAAAAATAGAATTTACTAAAAATAGTAAATTCCAAAAAGTACCCAGAATGCCGGGATGATCATACCACTGCGAAGCCCTCTGAAAACCCAGAAGGAATCCGCCATTAAAACTAACATCTTCGAACAATAACCTCCTCAAAATTAGGAAACCCTAATTTTAACTTCCGACTAGCCTCCGGGTTCCCAAGGAAAGGCTAACGGTCACTGAAAATGTCAGGCTTGAAAAGGGGACATTACATGCAACATCATCCAGGACCTTTAGACGCCTTCGTAGGAAGGATGCTGGCTCCACTATGCCATAGGCATAGAGCGATAGACTTATAGCTATTGTTTTGAATCTTTTGATATTTCATATTTGTATGGAACATTTGATGTCATGGATTTCATATTCCATGAGTTTTGTATACATTTGACTAATTTTATATATCAATGTTATTTCCTTCAGCAGCGCAACTACAATTTGTGTACTTTATACTTATGTGATCATTGTATACTTGTGTATGTGATCAAATTTGCTTTTATTTGTGTTGTATTCAATAAAGGGTGCTTGAAACAAGTTTTAAATCTTTAAAAATCTCTAATTTTCTAAGGTTTTTTCAATTTTTTTATTTTGCCGAGTCTGCGCCGAGTCCGAGTCTGAGTCGCCGAGTCGCCGAGTCGAGTCACCCTAGCCGAGTCCGAGCCGAGTCCGAGTCTCATAACTATGGTTTGAGGAGTAGGCTGCCACCTTTCTTTCCGGAGGTGAATACTTTTGTCCAGAGTGACTTTGAGAACACCTCAACTTTCTCAAGCATTATTCAGAACACTTAGGACGCATTAGTTGCTTGGAGAAAGTCTTGTACGCGGCATGGGCAGGCAGTCACAGTGTTAGAGTTCCAGCTTGATCACATTCCGCCAATCTCAATTCAGGAGGTTGAGGCTGTGTTGGCCAGATTCATTGATTTTGCAGCTAGAGAGAAGGAGAATAGAAACGCCTTTTTGGATGATGACCTTCTGGATGACTGATAGTGGGTATTAATTGCTTTTTGCTATTTTGGGAGTGAGTGGGAATCTCTTGATTCATTTATTGTACCACTCCCTATTCTGGTAGTTTTTAGGGTTAGGGCTGATGTGGCTTAATCTGAGCCCTTCATTTGATTGTGATCTGAGCCATCCATTGGATTGGGCTATCTATAAAAGGGGCAGCCCTCCTCATTTGTATATCATTAGACATTAGATCAATAGAGAGTAGACATTCTGTTAGAGTAGAGAGACTAATAGCTTAGCTTAGTTTGTTAGCATAGCATAGTTTGGAGGAGAAGGAAAGTTTTCCTTTGAGAACTTTGTAAGAGATTGTTGTGAAAACTGTCATAATAAAAAGAAGCTTTCATTGATGGTGAATTCATCTTTGTTATGAGCAGCTAGCGATATTTCTTCACCCCTTCTACTTCAAGTAGCTTAGATTAGAGTAATTTTCATTTTCATGCAAGTAGATGTTAATCGTGGGTTGTGGTGTTTAATCAAGGCAACTTCGTTCTAATCCATACCACTAGCAGCTTGCTGACGACAAGTTTGCCTTGTGTGGTCGACTGGAAAACTCTACAAGCTTAACTTCAGTTATAGTTCACGTCTTGGCATGCATCGTCTTGATGGTGTCTTTATGTTGAACTGTGACTTGAAAAACTTTTTTTTACTCCCTTGAAGATTGCACCGACCTTGTGTAAGCTCTCCAACGTGAGGCGAAGCAGAGTCTGGTAGAAGTTTGTTGAGATTGATCCCACGTCCTCCTTTAGTGTAGAATTTAGATCTTCTAAAACCCTGCACTCATTTAAATTTAGTACATTTCTAGTTAGTTTTAGGAAAAACGTACCTTATTATCGAATCATTCGCAACACATGAAAATCCCCTTCCAATCATAAACCTGCTATCAGCTGCAGACATTTTGAACAATTGTGCAAGTCCCCTCGTGTAAACAACAAATCACAACGAACCAACTGAGGGTATTCCATTGCATTATCGGAACCTTGGAGTTGAACGTACAATCTTTCTTGCAATCTTAACATACAAAATACTTTGATCAAGAGAGAATGGAGTACTGTTCGAATTACTTTGTTCTGCTGATTGGTGCCGTCACAAAAATCACATCAACACATAGCATTGTAAGGTTTGATGAGACCCTGTGGAGTATGTTGAAAGGTGCATGAAGCCTAAGTAGGCATAAGAGGGAGAGTTGATGCAATAAACATCAATTAGGACCTTCTTAAGGGTTTAAGCCTAGAGAGGAAAGTTTGTAGAAATCTTGCAAAGGTAGGGTTATAGAATCTGAAACACATTTGTTGTCAAATTGTTTATTCTCTGCATCATGAACTAAGATGCCAATTACGACGTTGACATTAATTCGAGTAGGAATGTGTAGAGAGGAAGGCTCCTTATTTAGTGGCTCATCATGCAAGGTGAAAGTTATATCAGGCATTGCACTTGCATTCTCAATAGGAGGGATACATGTGAACAAGACCATGTTCATGTACTTAGATGGAACTAGCTCAAGAGATGTAGAGGATTGTGTGACTAAATTTGCAGAATGAGAAGGGAATGGATCAGTATAAATTTTGTAATGGCCCCATTTTTAGCACTACACTTTCAAGTGATTGATAGCCTATCCCCGGTGTGCTGTAGGCTAGTCAGTGGCAGAATTAGGGTTTCCGGCTACTTGATTGTTTCTTCTGAAAATTCCGGGGTTTGCATCTTGGAGTTTGGGATTTTGGATTGCGGATTCTTTTCAGGTTTTCAGAAAGCTTCACAATGGTATCACATGCACTTTGATCCTAGCAACTTTCCGAATTTACTATTTTTAGTAAATTCTATTTTTGGCAGTAGTTCAGTTGGCATCAGTTTAGCAGGCTTTTCCTCTTCAGGCCGTTCAGTTGGTATTGTTGATTCTTGGCCTTTTGATGCATTTTTGGTGAGATAAGTTATTTTAATTAAAATAATGTTATATTTTCACATTAACCCCTTGGCTTAGCAGTATGACTTTAAGCTGTTTTAAAAAGGGGGTCTTGAGGGGTGGACCTCTCATTAGGAGGCTATTTTAAATATTTCTAAGGTCAAAAAGAATGCTTTAGGAAGTGGACGCCTTTTTGAAGGAAGAGTTTATTTTATTAAAATAAATTAATCTCCTCATGTTTGGACGCCCAAGGAAGGAGATAATTGAAGATTAAATAAAATACAAATACAAGTGGAAATGTGGATTTGAAATTCAATTAATTTGGGTGCACTTTTTGGAGGCTTCTAGAAGTTCTTATCAAAAGCTATATAAGGAGAGGTTGGGTCTTCATTTTGATCATCTCTTGTCTACCACATTGTTATGTTGTCGGAATGGTGAGTGAGTTGCTTCGAGGAATGCATACCTCCTAGCTTTGGCTGAGTTTCTTGCTTGAAAGATAGCAACTAGCTAAGATGATGGCTGTTCTTGACTCTTGAGAGCAAATTGAGCATATTGTATTTGAGTTTCTTGTAGTTTTGATAGTTTTTGAGTTGCTGGTCCACTTATGGCTGAAAGTAGTTTTTATTCATGAGTCATAGAATAAATTTTATATTGTTCTGGGTAGTTTGCATATGTCATTGTCATCCCTAGGCGCCCCCTTTTGGAGAGTTTCAGATTTTAAAATGAAGATTTGGATTTTATTTTGCAGAAGTCGCTCTTCTTGAGACCGCTCTACTTCGTCATGCCTGGCAAATGTTTAGATAATTCAGTGAGTGGTTGTTGCAGTCATTTCTTGGTCCTAACTTGATCACCATCTTCCTAGGAGTTCATTGCACTTGGTCTCATGTCATTTGGAGTAGTTTTGAGGAAGTTACGAGCATTTTAGTGAGTTTTGTAGTTGCTGGTCTATCAAAATCAGATTGTAGAAGTTTATCTTTTGGGTTGGGTTTTTTGTGGGTTGAGTCATTTAATGATAGGAGAGATATAATACTTCATTGCAGCATTGAGACGTTTCAAATACAATGATATTTGTAGGAGAAACTCATATTGTAAAGCTGCTACAGTAGTACTGTTCAGCTATTTTAATTCTTGCAATTTCATATTTTCCCACGTTAGTGGAAGAGACTAGTCTTTGCTCAGTCTATTGTAATTCCCACGGTTGTGGAAGAGACTAGTCCCACTCAGTCTTTCATTGTATTGCATAGATCCTCATCATCATATGATAGCGCCTTGCTCACCTTGGGCTTGGAGTGCACATGCTTGATGATTGACTTACTTTCAGCACTGCATTGTTATCAATAGATTCTCCACCATATGATAGCGCCATTCCCGTCTTGGGTTTGAAGTGCACATGCTTGGTGTTGAGTTTACTTTCCAGCATTGCATTACTTTTCATAGTACCTCCGCCATATGATAGTGCCATTCCCACCTTGGGTTGGAGAGCACATTTTTGGCGTTGGGTTTACTTTCAGCATTGTAATACTTCAAGACGCTTCTGACGAGCCTCTTGCCATATGACAGCATCATTCTCATCTCGAGATGGAGTGCGCATTCTTGGCAAAGAGTTACTTTCCAATTGCTGGTTTTGGTTTAAGCTAACCTTAACGGGTGCTTATTGTGCTGGTGTGTTCGTTGAAAATTTGAAAAAATTGGGTCATCTCATTACAAATTTGTAACTCACTGTTAGCCTTGGCTACAGATTTATTAGAATTTTGTTTCTTCCCATCGAGGTGGATAGTCCCGTCGTTGATGTGGTCTTGAATCTCATGACATAGTTGCATGCATCATTCGGTGCCATGTCCATGCACTCGATGGAATTGACAAAATTGTTGAGCATCGTACGACTCAAGATACGACTCGGATAGAGGTCGGGGTTTTGGCAATGTTAGACCTTTATGTTTTGACAACTTTTTCAAAATAATAGTATAGGATTTGGATAGCTTTGTAAAATTCCTATTGCACCCTAGGCCCTTGTACTTAGACGTAGAGCCCACATTTGCAATAGCCTTATTCTTGCTAGAAACCAACACTATTGACTGGTTATTGGGATGGGAGCGCGAGGATGAACCCCCAAACTAAGTGATTGTTTGTTGGTTTTTGCGTAGTGCCGCACATAGGTGTGCAAAGGAAGGATACTTGAGTAGGGCAAACTTCTCTTGGCACTATTTTTGTAAGTTCCCAATGAAGGCCTTCTAAACATCAGAGTCCAATAAAGGATAAGAGATCTAAGAGAATAATGCTTGATAATGAGCGATGAAGTCAATTACCTTTTTGTTGTCCTCTTGCTTGCATCTGACGAGATCAGAGAAAGTCATGTTTGGTCCGATGTTAGTTTGGAACTGCTTTAGGAACTAATTCACCAGTTGATCAAACAAAAATACAAAATTATCTGGTAGATTGCAATACCACTCAAGGGCAGTGTCCTTAAGGGATCGCATAAAAAGCTTTTCCATCAAAGCATTATGGTGGAAGAAGTCAGTGCACATAGCATTATATGTCGAGACGTGCATCTAAGGGTCTCCACGACCACCACACTTTTCAAATTTTGGAATCTCCATCCCTTGAGGGATAGGAGTGTACAAAATAGTGATGGACAAAGCACTGCGATGAAAGAAAGGTTGAAACATAGGTTGAGAAGAAGAAGCAAAAAGGTTCTCCAATTGGTTTTGCATTTGTCCCATATTCTGTAATAAAGCGTTTAAGATAGGGTTAGAGGATGAAACAAGACTAGTGGAACCAAAACCACCACTAGAAATGATAGAACCACCAACCCCCATACTAGCAAAGACCTCGCCATCGGGACCAGTATGGGCTCCAAGATTGCTACTAGGAGCATTAGGAGTGGCGGAACCGAAACCCAAGGGTACCTTGCTTACTTTAACGGTGGGGTCGATTGAGGTCCAAAGGTAGTGTTAACAGAAGGGACGGTCTCAGTCATACATACTAACACCCTAGTGATTGAGACTTCTAGCTATCTCTCAACGATCTCGGAGCCAAGGTCTCGGGCCATGCCCGGGTTAGTATTGTAGGCTGGAACGTGAGTGTCTGCAATGTCCGCAAGGCCCCAAAGAAGTTGTAGACCTCTTCAGTCCTTGTCCAACATAATTCTCAATCTGTTAACAATTGTAGCAGCCTTAGCAATAGTTTTGCATTTCTCCAAGTACTTCTCAAACTCCCTGAGTCTTTTGTCTAGGGAAAGAAGTAGCTCTGTGGGGACCTCAAGAGCATCATCTTCCTCCAAAGACGAAGTGGAAGGAGAAGCAGGAGGGGTAGGAACATGTGTAGCAAGTTTTCAAAAGGGGTTGGGGAATCTAGTAGACATCCTTGAAATTACTTCCTCAAAGGTAGGACCGGTGACCTTAGATTCCATCCCTATATATCGCAAACTCCTAACTACGTGCCCGAAGGTTGTAGATTGAGTCGTAAAGCTCATAAAGCTTTACGACACACGAATCTATAACTCACCCAAGACACAAGAGAAATATTTCCAACACGAAGAAATGAAAACAACTTCACGTCTGGTTCACCAAAAATGTAGAGAAGGGGGATCCGTCACCCCCTAGGCTCTTAGGTAACGAAAGAGTAAGGGAATGAACTGCCTTAAACTATCTCAGACTACCTAATAAGAAGAAAGGACAAGCTGAAAAGGAGGAGCAAACAAGACTTTGTTTCCCTTCAGATTATGACAGGTGTTTTTCAGAACCAGGTGAGTAGACCGCATTGGTCTCGGACTATGAACCAGACAATTCTCTATCAAGGAATGACAGCGTGGGAGTCAGACTTCAATGCACTGTGCTAGAGTCTCAGATATGCGCTAGCGTCCTATACAGACAAACGATCAAGCAATAGTCGGAAACTCACAAAGTCTACTAATGACTCAAATACTGAAGTTTTGCAGTTGATAGGAAAGTAAAGGAAATGTGAAGTACAACAAGAACATTATAAAAACTACTCTAATAGTGAAATGACAAAGAGAGAAGAAGAATACTAACTTACTCAAGGTCTACTTCGCTTGCTAGCTCCAAGAAAACAAACAACACCTACACACACAGTGACAAGAAAAATGTTGGGGCTGTGTTTGGAACTTGCCTCACTCAAGTCCCCGTTTTAGTGTTCCCACCTCCACGGACAGCCAGATATGCAACAATATAGAGAAAGCGATAAAGAAGAGAATAGGAATGATGCAATGAAGTAGAGAGCAATGACACCCAGAATGCTACTCTACAAGAACAATAATCCAAGCAAATACAAGACACAATATCACCTTCCTTTCTACAAGAACTCAAGGTTGAGAGAGGAAGAATAAGATAGATGACACCATGCCAAGATAGAGCTTCATGAACTTGCAATGACAATGGTGTTGGAGCAAGAAGATGCTTTAGAAGCCAAGTAGAAAGCTGGTAGAAGCAAGAAAGAGTGATAAAGAAGCAATAATGTTGCAAGAATGATAAAGAAGTATTGCAAGAATGAAAGTGAAGTTGCATTCGAGTGATAAAATGAAGTTTGAATGGGTAAATGGAGGTGAATAGTTGTTTTCCGTCAGTTAAGATTCTGCAGGGAACGTTACATTCATAGGCACCTAGGAATCGTAATGCTTCTACAGATTCCAGACGTAGGAATCTTTGTCAGGATGGTAGCGCAGTGCACGGACATCCAAGCGGCGTGCACACTTTCTTGAGAAAAATTCCCTCACCGACACAAAACGACAGGGACACTTGGGCAAAATGGGATAAAAGTGACGGGTATTTACATTATCGGACTTGTAAGGCTAAAATGAGGGTAAATTAATGGGAAATTTGCCTAGGTGCAAATTTATGCCACTACAAGTTGAAGTAGAATGGTTCAGTTGATACTTATGCATTTGAGTTTCATAGACTTTTAGTGATGGTTCCTGATGTTCTTGAGTAGACTTATTATTCTTTTTATTTTGGGGTTGACAAAACCACTTCACGGATGGGTGAAGGAATTTGACTCACCTACTTTATAGGATGCTAAAAAGGGGAAGAAATATGGAGTCCTCCACACCAAAAAGCAAATTTCAGCGTAAGTCATTCCCACCAAAGAAGAATAAGAAGCCTTTTCAAAAGGAATGGCCTAAGAAAGCTATTGCGAATGATGAAACCAAAATGAGTTGTGAAAGAAACAATTATGTTTTTCATGTAAAGAACCACGAGAATAGGGACACAAGTGCCTAGGGATAGGTAAGGTGTATTACATTTAGGTTATTTCAAATAGTGAAGAAGAAAAGTTGAACCGGAGGAAAAAATGATGGGAAGAGTTTCAAGAGAAGTAACAATTGCTACACTATTATGTACACTTAGATGTAATCCATTTAAAGTTAGAGAAGTTTTGTAAGGGCAGCGGTGACTGTTTTGATTTATAGTGGGGTAACCCACAACATCATTTGATTAGGGCCTAGTGGCGAAGAGTGGCCTTGAGGTAAATATTTTGTGGGTTTATGTTATGGTGGCATATGGATTTGTTCTTACTTGCACAAAGAAGATATCTTAAATGAGAATCATGTTGGGTAATCATCAAGTGGCTGATGATTTGTGTGTAGTTGGGATTGGAGAGACATATGTTGTATTGGGAATTCAATGATTGCATTGACTTGGGAAGCACTCTTAGAATTTAAAGGATGGAATAAAAAGTTAAAGTGGATGGAAAAAAGGTGGTACTTCTAGGCATGTCTAATTGAGGTCCGAGAATGGTCACAACAAAGAAGATGGATGTTCTTTTCAAACATGATGAGGTTGCATGGCCAGCCCAATGTTTTGTTTCTACAAAGAATTCTATAGAAGGTGAGAGACATTATGATGTTGATATACTTTCACTATTGGAGAAGCATAGTTTAGTGTTTGACCACATTCTTCCCAGTAGGTCACCTAATAGGAGTTTGAGCATGTCATTGAGTTTGATGGGACCAAACCTATCATAACCACTCCTTTTAATCATCCAAAAAAGCATAAAGAGGAGATATAGAAAACTATTTGACAACTATTTGATATGGGGCATATTAGACCCAGTTCTAATCCTTTTGCTTCTTCAATAATGCTAGTTAAGAAGAAGGATGGGATAGTGTGGATGTGCACTGACTACAAGGCTCTCAATAAGAAGACAATTAAAAACAAGTACCATATCCCTAAAATTGATGGATTGATTGATGAGTTACATGGGGCAATCTAGTTTTCAAAGATTTATTTATGATTAGGGTATCATTAGATTAGATTCATAGAGGACATTTGCAAAACCACATTTAGATGCCATTATAGTCATTACAGGTTTTCGGTCGTGCTGTTTTGGTTGACCAATGCACCTACTATGTCCCAGTCATGTATGAATTATGTTTTGAACATGCAGTTGAATAAATTTGTACTTGTCTTTTTGATGACATTTTGATTTATGGGAAGAATTGAGAGGACCGTGTCAATTATATTGATAAGTCTTAGAAATCATAGAAGCACAATCATTATATCCCAAAATGTCTAAGTATGAACTTGGGATGACAAAGATTGTATATTTGGGGCATTTGATCAATGTAGAGGGGGTCGAGGTTGACATGGATAAGATTCGTGTTGTTAAATCTATTTGCAAACCCCATGTAATAGTGTTGGATGGCCTCTTTGGCCCTATCCATTGCCTCATAAAGATATCCCATCACATTTTTCTTGCCATCCACCAAGTGCAAGACCCTCACCAATGGCTCAGTCACCTATAAATTACAAAGTAGAACCAAATTTAAATTACACGTTATAATGAGACAAAATACTTTTAGAATTTTAAATTAAGAAAAAAGGATTCAATCTGAAAATTCATTAGAGTTGAAGTTACCTGGACAATCTCTAATGCTCTAGTTGCAAATTGACTATCAAAGATTATTGCTTGAATCTTTTCTCCATCATCCTTCTTTGAGTAAGTTGAGTCTACCCATGGTTGACTCACAAAAATCTGCTTCAAGGAAGTCAATAAACCGGTGATACTTTGCAACGTAAGAAAATTAGTTGCAAACCTTGTAGCACTTGATTGCACAAGCTCTTTCCCTTTGGTGTGATCTCTCATCAATTGAAGAACCCATGGGTGATTATATATATATTTTGTTATGTCTCTTGCTTGTTCTACAATTGGTTTCACCCAGTCAATTTTTCCTGTCCTCCTAAAGAAGGTCAAGGCAATGAGCTGCACAAGGGGTCCAAAAAGGTGTTGAATGCCTTGCTTGAAGCAATCTACCAGCTGCCACATATGCCTTTGCATTGTCAGTAACAATTTGGACAACATTTTCTATGCCCACCTCTAAAACGACCCGCTCCAACATCAAACTCAAATTTTCTGCATTCTTTATTATGTTGGAAGCATCAATTGACTTCAGAAAAACCAGCAGACCATTTGAAGCCACTATAAAATTGATAAGAGTGCGGTTTTTTCCATCTGTCCAGCCATCTGAATGAATTGAGCATCCATACTTTTGCCATTGCTTCTTTTGAGCTTCCACAATTCCTTTTGCATCTACAATAGCATCTTTAAGTAACCTCCCACTTATATCTCTTGGACTAGGAGCCTTGTACCTGTAATGTCTCCTTTTTCGGCATGATCGTGTCTGATGGTGGTTATCCTATTACTCTGACTCTCGTAGGCTAACAGGTTGGGTTAGAGGGTCAGTGGCATTATTTGATGGGTTTTGTCGTTCTCATCCTTTGACTTCAGCGATTCGCTCATAGCAGTGCTTGGCAGTTCAGTGATTGACAACTTCTGACGGCACGTCAATATGACAGGTTATGAGCGAGATATTAATATTCCCGTGAAATTGAAGTGTTTTAACTTTATTTAATGGAATATTATAAAGTTGATTTGACTTTATAATAAAGAATTCACTTAAATTTATTTAAGTGAAAAATTAAAACACTTTATCAAAAGGGGCGCCCATTTATTTATTCATTGACTATTGAAATGTTTAAAAGACATTTTAAATGTATTTTAAAGTGAAATTGGCGTCACTTTTTGGAGATGCGTGCCTTTTGGGGTTTATAAGCAACCAAAGGGAAAAATCGAACTCATTCATTGATTATTTGATATTTTCTTCTTTGGCTTGGCTTGAGCTGGGTTTCCTCTGAGACAAGGGTTTCAGGATTGTTTATCTCTAGAGAACGAAAACTCTTCACAGATCTGTGATTGTGAGACTGTGAAAGATCAGTTGAATGATTGCAACAGCGGGGGCTTCAATTCAGAAGTTTCTACAATGCTTAATCAGGGATTTCTGTGCATATTCAGTAGAGTTCTTCAATAAAAAAATACAGAAGGATTTGTGTGATAGGCGCCTATCTTCATCTGGTGATTCATTCTTGTTATGGCTGTTCTTTCCTTACAGATGGCGTGGTTTCTTCTTAAAGGGCGTGGCTCTTAGATAAAAGGTGTTTGGAGTTTTTTTGGGAGAAATGCCTTCCTTTTTGAGGGTTTCTCATCTCCTTTATTGGCGCCTAGCTTGTACCTTTCATTTGCTTCAGTTTTCAAGCTGGAGATTGCATTCAGTTGGATTCTACGTTTGAATTTGTTAGTTTTCATCATTCTTGGCTGGCAAACTGGACTAATTTCTTATTAAAATAATCTGGAGCATTTCCGGTATGTCTGAAATTTGTAATCTCTTTGTTTCAGTTATTTACTACCTTCTGCATTTCCATTTGGTAAATTTAAGCTCAGATTTGAGTTCTATGAGCAATTATATGTTGCACCCCTTCTATTTCTCTCTAGAAACTTTCTTAAAAAAAACTAAAAAACACATAAAAATAGAATCAAACATCAAGGGTTTGGAGAGGAGCTAGTTAGGCTCATCACAGTACCCTTTACCTGCAACTGTCAATGCTATCACCAAACACTCCCAATATGGACTTCTTGCCACGTTGAAGGGAAGGTTGTTATAAAACCAAAAATTAGCACAAGCCTTGTTTGCTTCTTTGTGAACCTCCTTATTCCACCCAGTACCTTCCAGTGAAGGTTGTGATCCTTGAACATTTCTAGGGACAAAAAATTGGAATTTGTTTGAAGTGGATGAAGTGGATGGGGTATTTATATGCGGACCACGACTAGAGCCCAATATGCCTTGCATGTTCACATAAGAATCTTTAGTCAAATTAGGAGCAAATGGTTGCTTGTGTCTTTGCCCTCTCCAAATTTTTTTCATCAAGTGCTGCAAGAAGAGCTTCCATCTCTCGTCTCACCTCTACAGGGGCTGTTGGACATGCCTTTGCATCACGGCAAGGAATACCAGCAAGATGGTATTTGAGGCAATTGATGCCTCCACTAATCTTCTTCTTGCACCAAGTACAAATAACACTCCTTGGTACTGGCCCATAATAGCCATGTTTGCAAGCGGGATCACGGCTACCAGGGGGTCTCCTTTCAATGTCTTGGCTTGTGGCAGCTGTGTTCGAACCAGATGCAAAGGCGGATGCCATTGCGATTAAATATTAACCTACAATATTAGAAGTTGAATAATGAATATATTAGATGTAACAAATCTAATTGTTTGAGGCTTTGAGCATGTTTTTGTTCAATGCTAAGTGTTTTCTACATCAGATTTATTATTATTTTAAATTTTAAATGTAAAATTTCATATATTATTTTATTATAATAAATTAATAATATCATGGCGAAATTGCAAATAATAATATCATTTTTCTACTTCTTATTTAATATTTATTATTTTTTTAAAACTAAAATTCCATATATTATTTAATTATAATATATTAATAATATCTTGGCAAATAATAATAATAAATATAAAACAATAGTACTATTTGCCATGATATTATTCTAAATTATAATAAAATAATATATGAAATTTTCGTTTTAAAATAATAATAATTAATAAATATTAAATATTATGTAGAAAAGTGAAAACATTTTATGAATATTAAAAATTAAAACTCCCATATGATATTATTATAAATTTATAATAAAATAATATATGAAAACAAAATTTTAATAATAATAAAATTATATTGATGTAGAAAAGAAACGAATTAATATTTTTATTATTTTATACAAAGCATATGTATAAAATAATAAAAAATTTAAATCACATGTACATTGCGATTGAACTATTGAAGTCTATGGCTGAATAAAATTAAATTGCGCCATTTTATGAAGCTCAGGCATTTGAAAAATATAAAATGTGAAGCTGAAAAAAATAAAATATGAAGCTCACGGATGCATTGCACAGGTATTTGAAAAAAATAAAAATGAAGCTGAGGCGTTGAACGCATGACACACAGGCATTGAAGTTTTGAATGCACGCAGAGAAGGTGAACATAGTAAATTGCAACTAACCTGGAAATCGTGCAACGGGCAGCCAACACTCCAAATCGTGCAACCACCAGTCCAAATCACACTCCAAATCACGCAACCACCAGTCCAAATTGCGCAACCACCACTGCAGATCGCTTGAGGGTGACTGTAAATGGTAAAAACGAGGGTTGAATAGCACGAAACCGCATCCAAAACGTGGTAAAACGAGTAAAAAATACCCCCGAAAATGAAAATGCCTGGAAAAACGTTAGGTTTTTTGTGCTGATTATTCTACGAGAAAACAAGAGATTACACGGCGATTACTCGAGGAAAACCAGGAAAAAAATCGGCTAGGGTTTCCTGCGAGTAAAAGTGAAGATTACTCACCCAGCCAAAAAATTAGCAATTACTCGTCTGCTCAGAGAGTAATCGCCGAGTATGTAAACAGAGCATATAGGGTTCATAGGTATGCATAAAAGAAAAAAATGTCTAAAATGTGGAGTTATGGTCTAGGTATCTAATTTATCATTCCTAGTTGTGCAATTAATTAAATATTTGCAAGAAATAATTTTCTAAATTCAATTGAGGGTATTTTGGAGATTAGAGAAGCCCTCAATTGGCCATAGCATATCCAATACCCAATTGCTGCTTTTTGAGACCACTGTAGCAATTTAAGGTGAGTGTGGGCTGTTTGAAAAAAAGCTATCGCTGACTGTAGGTAGCTTTAGATTTATAAAAAAGAAAAAATTCAAATTTGGATGATTTCAAGTGCACTTAAGACTCTAATATCTCTGCCACCTGGAAATGCTATTGGAAATTAAGCTTTAAAAAGGGGGTATTCCAGCTGTTGGGAGATTGTTTGAAGGAGATGTGTGTACTGTCCCCTTCTCGAGCATGATCTTTTCAGTTGATCGTTGGCCTATTCCGGAGACCCGTAGGCTACTCGGAAGGTGAAATTAGGGTTTCATGTTTTGGAGGTTGCTATTGCTCGGGATTTGGTGATTGAATTGCGGATTCTTTCTGGGTTTTCAAAGAGCTTCGTAGTGGTGTGACTTGCTTTGCGTTCCAAGCACTTTCTGGAATTTACTATTTTTAGTAAATTATATTTTTGGCAGTAGACAGTTTGGTTCCAATTCAGTTGGCTTCCCTCAGCTGTCAGTTCAGTTGGATTATTCAATTTTGGCCTTGGGATGTAGTTGGATAGATAAGTTCAATTAACTTCAATAATGTTATATTTAAATGTTATATTATCCCCTTGGCCTAGTCTTATAACTTAATGTTGTTTTAAAAAGTTGTCTTCAAGGGTGGGCGCTTTATGGAGGGGATTTTATATTTTATTAAAGTAAAAAATTGAAGCTTATGTTGGACGCCTATTTCTTGGAGGATTGAATTAAAAATAAAAGTCAAAGTGAAGCTTTGAAAAGTGGGCGCCATCTCTTGGAGGGAAAAGGTTTGTTTCAAATTTGAATTTAGGGCTTCTCTTCTAGAAGCTTCTGGAGATTCCTTGTTGTGCCTTTATAAGGTGGTCTCTTCTCTTATTTGAGCATCTTATGTCTGAAGTATTGTTATGCTACCGAAATGTTGCTGGAACTGCTTCGAGGAATGAATGCCTCCTAGCCTTGGCTCGACTTCATGCTTGAGAGACAGCATCTAGTGGAGAATTTAGTTTGCTTGTGAGAGAATTTGTAGTGAGGTTTGCATTGTAGGTTGAGTTGTGCTTTTGTAGTTCAGTTTGTTGCATTTCATATCAATTTCTGGAGTTGCTGATATCATAGCAAATTAGTAGTTTTCACTCATATATTTGAAAATAAAAATATATTTGTTCTGGGTATTGCATATTTCCTTTTCTCTATGCTGGGCGCCCCTTCGTGCCAATTTGCAGATTTTATTATGAAGAACTTGATTTTATAAAAGAAATTCACCCTTCTTGCCAGGCTGCCCCTCTTTGAAGTGCATTGGGAAGTGTGTTAAATAAATACGTGGGTTTGAGTGTGGTTTCCTGTATGCAGCTTGGTCGCCCTTGTCATAGGAATTCATTGCATCAGATTTGAGGTCATTTGGTTGAGAGATGAGTGAGATATGAGCATTTTGGTAGGGTTCTATGTTGCTGGTTCTGTCCTTAAAGTTGCTGGTTTGTCATATCAGATTTGAGTAAATTGCATTTTGGTGAAGGGTTGGTGTTAGGAAGTCATATTAAGCCTTGTGGAGGTCACATTTATTATTGCAGCAATTGAAGAGCTTCTAATCTTTGTTCTTGCAGGCACTTCCTATTATTTTGTAAGCTGAATAGTAGTACTGTCAGCATTTCTTAATATCTCTCTTCTTGTCTTTGTAATACCCACTGAATAAGTGGAAGAGGCTGGCTTGCCGCCTACTTACATTTGAATTGCATTGTAGTTTGTAGCATCTCCGCCATATGGTAGCTCCATTCCCATCTTGGGTTGGAAAGCACATGCTTGGCGTCGAGTTTACTTTCAGCATAATTAGTTGGTAGGGATCCTTTGACCATATGCTCGGCGTCATTTGGCACATTCTTGGTTAGAGTTATCTAGTTCAGCATTGCATTGAGATCCTCTGACCATATGCTCACACCTTGCCCATCTCGGGATCCTGGTGTACATTCTTGGTTAGAGTTGAATTCCGCATCGTTTTGGTTTAAGTGCTAACCCTAACGGATGTGTGTTGCATTGCTCATTGTAACTGAAAATTGAAAAAAAATTGGCTTGGTATATTTCAATGTGGGAGTTTGGGAGTGGTGTTGGAAGCTGGAAGCTTTCCAAAATGGCATGGTAGTCCTAAAAAAAGCAGAGTTTGGAATGATTTGGGACTCTATGACAGCAAGCTGTCCATGTTTGGATGGTTGTTAATTATAAACTCCTAGTGATCTCCATTTCCCAGCTATAAAGTGAAATCACTTCATCTAAATGGGGTTCGTGAGAGCAAAACACAAGACAAGGTGCTGACATAAAGTAACATGGAAGAGTTGGAAGGGCAGCAACAGGTCTAGGGAATATTTGGAGAGTTTATCAACTGCTAGATTGTAAGGAAGGACTTCGATATCATCTACAACCTTCCATTTGAGGTTAGAATATTGTCGTCTGCATCTTGAATTGTGTGACCTATAACAGTAAATTTTCTAATGTTACTTAATACTGCTGTCGAGTCCCTATTGGAAAAATTCCAGCATTAATTGGATAGTGAACAATCTCTTTATGTTTAAGTTTTGGACATTCTTTTGAACAATTGATGAAATAAACACCAAGGAGCAAGAACAGAAAATAATGGGAATATAGTAGCACAGGGTAATTGGCATTCCTACAAATATTTAACAATATACAAGGAAAAGTTTAACCAGCCCACTACATGGATCCTACTTCCCCCAGCCCTGGCTAGCATTGTTTGGGTTGGTACTTGGTGAGTTTGTGATTCTGAGCAAGTTTTGTAGCTATGATTGATACACAACAAAGTCTAAAATTTTGTTAGGTTCAGACTCATTTTATTGTCAGTGTTCTTGTTGTATTGAATGGAATGAATGACTTATGCATTGGTTCTGTTTCTCATGGTTGAATTCTACAAAATTTTATTTTATGTTAGAAATGATAATTTCTTTGAAGATATTATTGCCTGGCCAAAACCAAAAATAAACTAGTTTGTATCCCATGCAAGGAAACAAACTAGTGATTGAATATATTGACATCCAATTCTTTCTTGTTATAGCAGATTAGTGCTTTGTTATGGTCTTGGATATGGCTGTGATGTGCCCTAGATATGGTATTTACGAAGTTGATGTTCCGTATCCATACAAATATATTGTAGATAAAATAAAGTAGGGGATCTCCAGAACATGTGGTAGCAGTTTATTGTTTTCATAACTATCTTGGAGATGCTGTAAGCATCCTCATGATCTCTTTAGACATATCATATTCACAACAAAGTGACTGCTTTTGGTTACATTTGAAATCAATATTGTCTCTTCATTTCTTTCCATTGACAGTGAACTTTAGTCCTGTTCTCCTTTTCCTCTGAAGCTTCTATCTTATCAAATAGTCTTTTGATTGAACATAAAAAAATTTATTTCCCAAAGCTCGCTTATAAATATTTATGGCCCAGTCAACCATGCTCTTTATTTTACTGATACATATTTTCCTAACAGCTTTGAAAATGTGACTAAAGCAAATTTTATCAACCTTCTGAACTTTGTCAAAATAGGAACTTCTATTTTAGTACCTTTTATTATAGTAAACTATCCTTCATGCAGGTGGGCCGGCAAAGAAATAATGGCAATGTGTATCAAGGGAAGTGCATTTCTCTGGCACCAAGTTCGATGCATGGCTGCTGTGCTATTTATGATTGGTCAGGGAATGGAATCACCAACTGTGAGTCTTATAACACATTTTCAATGTTAATTTTGTACTATCAGCTAGAAGTCAGCTTGAAAACCTTGTGGTAAATACTCTCAATTCTGAAAATTGGTATTTTTAGATAGTGCTGACCTCAAAATTAACAAAGTAGAAGCCTTTTGCTTATAATTACCTATTTTTAATCCAAATGAACTTAGGTCTATTATCCACTTCCTGAAATACAGAAAATGCCAAGGAAGGCTGTAATAACCACCCTTGATTTTTGTTTGTTTGTTTGTTTACTGAGTATGATGTAGATTGTAGATTCATTTTATTTCTAGGTTCCATTCAACATGTGTGGCATTTATAGAAATAACATTGCATTGAAAGGAAATGACATAGACTTGCAACATATCATATTGAACCATTACAAATCATCTTAGCATATAATAATAATTGAAATCAAACTTAAAGAAATACATGTAAGACCTGATTACAGTCATATAAGGTCTCTTCCACTGTCATACATTGAGCAGCAAACGCATACAACTCCTCATGGAAGACACTGAATGCATACCCAGCACTCTCCTTCACATTGGCCAACATTGAACTGAGAAAAGACACCATTAACTCGCTGTTGCAGACCTCTCTAAGTTGCTGTTCTGAGAAGGAAGTCTGAAAATGCAAACCCCCAAAATGGTATGGCTCCCTAGGAGGGGCGATCATTCTAGTAAATTAATCCTTCATCAAATAATACAAATGAGGGCTCAAAATGAGGCGCCCAGCTGCAAGGAATCCATAGAAACAACACCCAAAATGATGCACTTCCCACATACGGAGTTATGAGCAGATTTATGCTTCCAGCCACTCTGAAAATGTACTTTTCCAGAACTCAGAAAAATTGTATCAGACCTCTGAAAATGTAATCAAACAGCTCCAAACACGCTCCCAAGAGATGCAAACTATTTATCAAACCAAAATCTTCGATCCCAACTCAAAATATGGAAAAGATCTTCATTCTAACACAACCAGAATACTTGAGCAGTGGAAGGCATGATTCAAGGCACTAGTCCCTACTTTAGCATTCTTTATTTGTGATGATAATAAAGTTGACATTGATCTCCTTAAAACTTGTATGGACAAGTTCGTCGCTATAGATCAACTTTTGGAGGCTTTTGATAAATAAACTTATGCAATTTTGTCTAAATATACCCGTTACATGTATAATATTGATTTGCTTCTTACATACCAATGGACATCAGAAAGAACATACCGGGCATTGGATGATAAGTATAATCAGTTCCTAGAATTGTAAATACTATTTTTGATGTTTGATTTTGCTGACAACATTTTAGGTGGAAGTTGTCAAAATTTTGTGCTCATTTCGGTTGGTACTATACTAGAACAAATCAGCACAACAGTGATAGGAAATAAAATGAAGGCAGTATGGAAGATTTTGAGTTGCGTTTTTAATCAGTTCCGACCAACCAGACATAAGTGTTGCATGGGCATGTCAGAAAAGGAATATAAGATATGTCCTATCACTTGCAGGGAGAATTTTGAAGGAAATCAGATCTACATGCAAGAGTAACTATCCCAAAGGCCTTAAACAACTTTTTCAGCAGTCTCTCTACATGCTTTTCTCCTATTGTACAGTATCACTGCCTAAGTTTTTGGTCTTTTCTGACTTAAGCGATGGAATGAGGCCTTTTGCTTGTTGCTTCTCTTGTGTCTATAAAAGGGATTTCCGAGCCTCATTTGAAGGGTTCTGAATCAATTTTGAGTCCTTAGTGTTGTAGTCTTTCTATAGAATTAGGGTTTTGTATAGATAAGTCCTCTTTATTTCATAGAGGAAATGTTGTAATTTTTCTCTGTAATACATACACTTTTGAATCAGCATAATCAAAGATTGTTCATGATTCTCATATCATGTTTGCTCTTATGAATGTCTACATTGATGGCTTCTGTTCAAGGAATGGATTAAATTTGCTTTCAATTTAGTCATTAAAGATTATGTGTTACAGTAAGGATTTGTGAGTAGAGTAGTGATATTGTCTCTTTGTTGGTTTCTCATTGTAATGTAGTGAGGTTATAAGAAGCCATAGAGTTAATCTGTTGTAGGGGAGGTGTTGTGACCTTTTCACACATCGCCCCATTCAAGATGGGGACCCCCTAAATTTTTGCTCCATTCCGGTCTTTTGGATTGGGTTTTTTCTCTCTCTCTCCCGCTCTGTCTCTTTTCTGATGTCCGCCTTTCGAGGGGTTGCGCCCATCAGTGAATTTAAGTGTGGAGCTGACCAAGTCTAAAATTAGGGTTTCATCGTTTCAGTCCAAGGTTAGGTAAAGTGAGTAAATTGAAAATTGAACTTAACATTGTTGTCGTGGTATCGATGGGCTTTGAAAGCAAGTTTCATCGATTCCAAGGTACTTACTATTTTTAGTAAGTGTGAAATTACAGACAATTTGTCGCTATTTTGAGATTGACGGTCACCACGGCATTGAGCATCAATGTTGTGCAAAATTTGGCAGATGACTTACTATTTTTAGATCGGCTTCGGCACGAATTTGGGATCAGATGGGAGATTTTTCTTTGCATGTCTGGATATTCATACTGGGTTTTTCGAGACCTTCGCGATGATGTAACATGCAAGACGAGGCGACCACTTTAAGGATTCAGCCTTCCGAGGCTATTTTTAGGGTTTGCATGTCAGGGTTTCTTTTGCATGTCGGGTGGTTCCTGATGGGTTTTTCGAGAGCAGATGGTATGACATGCAAATGAAGAATCTCACTCAGTAAGGATTTGCTATTTTTAGCAGGTGTGTCCCGGCAGCCGCCTCCCAGCAGTTCAGATTCACGAGCTGATCGCAGTGCCACAGAAACGAAGGCAAACCGAGTTCATTTGGTATGCATGCAAAGCAAATTAGGGTTTCCAACTTCGGAGCCTAAAAATAGGCGTAAAAACTCAGAATCTTCAAAAACTGGTGTAAACCACCGCGATCAGCATTCTTCAGGCTATCTGCTGGTGAAATTTCAAGTCAAACGGAGCACTTACTATTTATAGTAAGACAATTTGAAAACTGGCTAAAAATAGTAAATTGAGCGCATGCGTCAGTGTCAGCCAGCAGGTCACGTGGTGAGGCGCCTCATTCAAATTTCAACTCGATCGGAGCTTGGGAGCTATCGAAACCTGAGCTTACTATTTATAGTAAGCCACCTTCAGAAACATACTAAAAATAGCAGGTCAGCTAAAAATGGCAGTGTTAACAGGGCATTGAAGCTATGAGGATGCAGTGCGCAAAAATTTCAAGCCGTTCCGAGCTTCAGAGATACAAATTCGGAGGACTTACTATAAATAGCAGGGCACGTAAGCTGGCGAAAGATGATGAAAATTTGTCTAAGTCTGGAACTTCATCCAGCAGGCATAAGGAAATGCGCCCAGCTAGTGAGGAGGCATAAAAAATTTCTAAGTGTGAGTTCATCCTTCACACAGGGCAAAATGCGCCCAAGGCACAAGAAGTCAAAAGAAGTCAACAATCTTCGTCCTGCTCAGGGGTCCAAATGCGCCCAAAGAAGGAAGAAAGCTCAGGAGGTTTGAAAATTTTTCTAAGGCATGAAACACATCCGCCTCACCCCTCTAAATGCGCCCAAGATACAAGTTCATCCTTCACAGGGGGTGAAATGCGCCCAAAAGCAAATTGGTCAAAGCAAAGTCAACACTCAAATCCTCCTCCACATCAAAAATGCGCTCATCCTGTAGCATAGGCAAAATGCGCCAAAGTTGTAGAGGGTCAAAGCAAAGTCAAACATTTTCATCCTTCCCACTAGGCAAAATGCGCCCAAACTTGTGCATGTGAAGACAAAAATTGGAAGGTGAAGAGTCACCCAAGAACGTTGGAGAAAGTTCATCCACCAGCAAGTATAAAATGCGCCAAGTTTGAAGAGAGTCAACAAAGTCAAAGATTTCGTCCTCCTCCATAAGCAAAATGCGCCCAAACTTGTGCATGTCAAGACGAAAATAGAGAAGGTGAAGGGTCACAAGGGACGTGATAGCAAGTTTATCCTTCTCCTACATAGAAATGCGCCCATGTTTGGATGTGAAAAGTGATTAAGGGTGGTAATTGAGGTGAAAATTTTGCCAAGGCGTGGTAAATTCAAGGTGAAAGCTAGGCGTTATCCTCCATCATGTGTAGAATGCGCCCAAGGTGGTGGGCCTTAGAGAAAATTGCTGGGCGTGTGTGTGTTGGGCGCCTAAAGCCTAAAGGTGTGTGGCGTGATTTTAAATCCCTCTTCAAATGCTATATGCGCCTAGGGAGATAGGAGTTATAAGGTGAAATGGAAATATTGCTAAGGCGTGTTGTGTGTTGAAAAATGTTTGAAGGGAGTTATAAGGTGTTGAAATATTTTCTAAGGTGGTGAAGTTCAAAATCCCTAAGGCGTGATTTTAAAATCCTCCCAAGTATGCTAGGCGCTTAAAATATTTGAAAATAGCTTGAAGGCGTTGAAATATTTGAAGGTGGTGGAAATAAAATGAAGTGTGCTAGGCGCCTCAAGTAGTAAAGGTGAAATATTTTCTAAGTGCTGGAGAAGTTGCCTAGGCGTTGGGCTTTTAAATGAATATTTTCAAGTGTGAAGTGTGAAGTAATGAAATATTCCGAGCCAAATTTTGACTTTTTCAAATTGCAGATTACAAACCAATTACAAACAGTGCACCAGTTAAGGTTAGATGGATAAACCAAAACGTGCAAGAAGCAACCCTAACCAGAATGGCGCCGATGATGGCGAGCATTGGTCAGAGGATCTGAAACAAACTGCTTAAGCTGTAACTCTAACCAGGATGGCACCGATGATGGTGAGCATTGGTCAGAGGGTCCTCTATTCTAATTGCAGAAAAGAACTCAACGTCAAGTATGTGCTACCCAATCCAAAGCGGAGTGAGGGGCGACCATATGACGGAGTGAATTACAAAGCAATGCTAGAAAGAAATAATGCTGAAAGATGAAACTGCTCAACACCCAGAATGTGCTTGCTACCCTGAATGGGAAGTAGCTACCATAGGGCGGAGGTAAATCTATTACAATAATTATTGAAGAAGCTTAGAGAATTACAACAGCAAGTAAACAATATTCAAAGAACAACTGGTCAGTACTACTGCCAGTTTACAACATAACATTGCCTGCAAATCAGTATATAAGATGTTCTTTCAATGGCGCATACAATAAGAATCCTCTGCAAAGGTTATAAAGAAAACTTGACACCAACCAAGAATGGAAGATGCAGATTTCATAATCTGTCATATCAGATCTGCACTTTGTGTTACATAACCAGCAGCTTACAAATTCAAAGAATTGTTCGTAATTTCCTTAAATCTGATCCGAATGAAGTGAAACAAAATGCAATGCACTCTAATGACAAGGGCGACCAAGATCAAACACTAAAACAGACCCTAAATGCCTTAATACAACTTGCACGAATTTCAAGACAGCCTCAAATGGTACGGCCTGCTGAAAAGTTCGATTTCTCTTTAAAAATAAAAGGCTTGACAATAAATTCTAGAACTCTAGGAATATGTTCGTCTATCCCACACAAATTGAATAAGACAATACCCACAAACAATATTTTTGTATTTTTTGAATTACAAACAAAAACCCCAATCTGCTGTAGCTAAAACAGCAAATACAGAAATTCTCTAAAATGCAAACTTACTTAACAAGACCAAACGGAATGCAAAGCACAAATACAAATGCAAACTCACAAATGATCGAATCACCACTAGATGTTGTCTTGCAAACACGAAGTGATGCCCAAGCTAGGAGGCCTTCATTCCTCGAAGCGTTTCCAGAGCCAATCCGGCAGCATAACAGTGTATTTTCCAAAGATAATGAAATGATGCTCAACTCCTTCCTTATATAATTTTCCATTTGACTTCTCGTAACCCTAAAGTCACTTTCAAGTCAAAAACCCTAATCTCCTCAAAAGGGCGTACTTTCTCCTTCAAGGTTTAATAAATGATATTTTAATTAAATGCCATGCTTTGAAAAGTGCGCCCAACATAAGCTTGCTTGACTTTGACAATAATTAAAATAATCTTTTAATGAGGCGCCACCCTCAAAACCCCTTTTTAAAAACATCTTTAAGTCATTAATCTAGGCCCATGGTCAACGTTAAATTATAATATTTAAACGTGACTTTTTAATTAAATGACTTAACTTATCCCTCCGAAGATGCCCTGAAGCCAATACTGAACCAGACATCTGACCAAACTGAAGCAGGAAGTCAACCGAGCTGAACTCATCTGGAAAGCTGCCAAAAATAGAATTTACTAAAAATAGTAAATTCCAAAAAGTGCTTGAAAGCTGAGATGAACATACCACTGCGAAGCCCTCTGAAAACCCAGAAGGAATCCGCCATTGAATCCACCATCTCTGAGCAATGACCTCCTCAAAAATAGGAAACCCTAATTTATCTTCCGACTAGCCTTCGGGTTTCCAGAAAAAAGGCCAACGGTCACAAGAACAATCAGGTTTGAGAAGGGGACATTACAATCCGCCCTCCCCAAAATTGCTTGTCCTCAAGCAATACCACCACAACTCCAGTAGTTTGAAGACTAAACCATATGCAACAAGTATGATCCCTGGTTCCCAAATGCGTCTCAGGAAAAACCCACCATGCTTCCGCTGCGCCACTCTGATCACATCAATGAAAATATCATGCCAACGCTGCACTGACTCCCCTTGTAACTCCAAAGTGTTACCATCTATGATTCTCAAACTGAAAGATCTTAAAGAAAGGAAATCAAAATCATGCAACATCTCATGTCCACGATCCCCCGAATTAACAGTATCAACCATACTACTGTCAATCACCATTCTAAGCAATAGGAGAGATAAACTATTCAAATCAAAATCGAACTCCTCCGCATACCTCCACATGGTAACAAACGGGACCATGGCTGCAAGTGTGACCCCTACAAATCTTCTTACAAGGAAGGAAGCATTCCGTTGCAAGAGCCCAACAAACTCATACTCATGTCTCCGCATAAAGCTACCATGCCTCTCCTGAATTATACTGGCACAACCATGAAGACTACAGAAAACAATCATAGTTCCAACCCCATGAGTCTCCAAATGGTAAACCCAAGCATGTGAGCTACTGCTGTCATGAATCAATACTGAGAGTAAACTGTCAAAGTTTACATCATCAACCATCATAAGATGAATTTGGAGAGTAGGACAAGTGTGAAGGAACAAATAATTGCTGCTGATCAAGACTAGGATCAGCGTAATGCAATCAGATTCTTGAGTCCTACCCAAAGGAAAACAACAACACCACTCAAGATCCCATACGTGAGCATGTGAGATGACCATCGAGCTGCAAGGTGACACCTCCAAGGTGGCTGGAAAACACTCTCGATCCATCTCCATGAGAAAACTACCACCCCTTTGATCAGGAGTGATGAACCAACTCTCCTGAATGCAAGAAACGCAACATGTAAGGTGGCTGGTCTGCCTCAAACCAGCAAGCTCGAGTCTCAAACTCTGTCCTGGTCTTAGCCGGAAATCACATTCAAGAGCAACCAATCGCTCATTTCTCCAGCCCATGCTCAAAATCTCTCTCCAATCCATTTGTTGATGAACAAATGGAACCACCAAGAAGCTGCTAAAGGAAAGAACGACACCAAAAGGTCTGAAAATTTGATTCTTGTTCCTCCATAATTTCTTCTTTCCACAAACTGTATGCTCCATCAACCCATGTTGAGAGTCCCAAGCTTGGATACCCAACTGAAAATAATTTCCAACACTCCGGCAAGAAAACATAGCACATCTCTGAGTGCTGGTCAAAATCAAGTGCACACTTGTAAAATCTGCATTCCCTCTGATGAACCTTTGAAGCCTATCCATGAAAGCTTCCGGAACACTGGAGTATGAAACATATGATGACTTCAAATTCAACTCCCAGAACAGGCTAGCATCACTCAACCCAAGGAATGGATTGACAAGAGTGCAATCACCATATTTTGGTCCCTTTTCCAAAGTGAAGACTGTATCCTCAATTCCTCTTAAGCATTCTTTACTACTCAACATACGTGGCACATCTTCATGGAGTGACATCAAAGCATCCAAGCACCGAAAACCAGAATCAGTTTCATTCTCCATTTCATCCTCTACTTCATAGAGAGGATTTTCATAACTTTTCTCATCACCTTCTTGAAAAAGAGGATTGTCATAAACTTGAAAGTCATTCCTTTCATCTTGCTGCTCCAAATCTGCACATACAACCTTTGATTTTCTTGTGGGACCTTCAAGATTAAACTCCTCTCGAAGACTATCAATCTCATCAATTACTTGATTGATTTCTCCAGCTCTTCGTGCATCCTCTTGCTCCTTGAAAAGTTTGAAATCTGCAAACTGGTCTTCAACCTTTCTTAGAGCCAACTGAGTTTCTTTCGACTTGTCCTCTGTTGATTTAAGCTCCAAGGTGAGCTCATCAACCATACTCTCCCTTTCTTCGAAAACAATGAAGGCCTTCTTTGCAGATTCAACGGCATGATCCTGATCTTCAATCAAGTGTATGTATGCTGATTTCAATGTCTCCAAAGAGCCTCTGATAAGTTGCAAGTTAGGAAGAGCAACTTCATCCTTAACTCCACTTCGTCTCTCTTCAAACTGAGCCTTCCAATAGAGATCATCAACCAAATTGTGTGTGCGATCAAATAGGGATAGCGCTTGCACTTCTTTTTCAAAAGATGCCTTGCATTGATCTTTCCACTCATGCACAAGCAAAGATGGTGAACTGCTGATAGGCTGCAACTGAAAATCAGAACTTTGTTTTTCATCTTTGCTACCCACATAGCTGCTCCAAGACTCCTTTCCTTCACCACCTACTAGCTGAAATTGCTCAATATCACAAAGAGAATTAGACTCCACAAATTCTTCAATCCAATGCTTACAGTCAGCTTCAAGCATTGATAAATTGGATTTGTGTTTAGGAACTCCATCAAACTTTCCATCGTCAAGAGTCATATGATCTTCAAGATCCACTTCCACTTCACTGTCTTCATGATCAAAGTTTATGGCAGCCCCCTCATAGCTTGCAAAGCAATCAGAATTTTGAACTTCATCAGGATCAAAGGGAAACTCATCCCACACAATTTCTTTGTCATCACTAAATGCCTTCACTCCTGGATCCCAAGTGCTAGAGGATTGATTGTTTTGATCAAAAGGAAAGTGCTCTTTGTGCTTCTCTTGGAGGGTTGACTCTTTGAATAGGTCACCACCCAACTTACTTAAACTGATATCTTCATACATACCTCCCTTCAATGGCTTGGTTTGAAGATCAAACCCAAAACCACCCTTGACATTGTCACTAAAATGAAGTAAAGAATCTTTAGTGCTAGCTGTTTGGGAAACCTTATCATCTATATCTTCAATGAACCCATCATCTATAGGTATTTTTCTGATCTCATCATGAATAGTCATATGTATGCCAAAAAGGTCTTCTTGATCACTTGTCATAACTTCATCTTGTGAAAACTCTTGAGGAGTTTGAACAGCAACAAGAGGAAAACTATCCATCACAAAATCTTCAACAAGAGGAGGTACAAACACCTCGAAATCATTACCAACATCCTTTGTGAAGCCCTTAGTCTCAAAACCTTCATGAGATGAATCCAAATTAGAATTCAAGTCTGCTGCTATATTCTTTTCACCGAACTGATCTACATCACTTGCTATCACATGCAAGTCAAGGGGAGTATTATGGGGCTCTCCCGCACACTCCTCATCTGTCAAGGTTTTTTCATCCAACGCCCTATCATTTTTAGGCAAAATGAGCACCTCGCTTGTGCCATCTTCAACACTAGTTGACTGATTTTTTTCTTCATTCTGCTTACTTGTGGGCTGCAACCTACAAACAGGCATTTCTTCTACCTTCCTTGCACCTACAACCATGGCATGTTCTGCTTCCTCCTTAATCATTTTCTTGATGTAGTTGACCATAGCCCGCTTTCCAGGGTGATAATCCCCCTCATAAGTCAAAAAGGTGTCAAATGAAACATCGTTCTTAATCTCATCTGTCAAGCTCTGATAATCTCTGTAGAGTATGTCAGCCTCGTGTTCACATTTCCTCTTGAACTGGCATTCTTTAGAAACCCCAATCAAATCCGACTTCTCAGACTTAGCATAAATCTTTCTGATTCCACACCTTAACTCTGGATCCTTCAATAGCGTATACACATCATGCATTAACTCAAGTAGAGACTTCTCTGTAGTCATCTTTCTCTGTCAAGTGAACTCTGATGGGCACAGGATGGCAGGATCTTGGCTCTGATACCACTGAAATATTCCGAGCCAAATTTTTTACTTTTTCAAATTGCAGATTACAAACCAATTACAAACAGTGCACCAGTTAAGGTTAGATGGATAAACCAAAACGTGCAAGAAGCAACCCTAACCAGAATGGCGCCGATGATGGCGAGCATTGGTCAGAGGATCTGAAACAAACTGCTTAAGCTGTAACTCTAACCAGGATGGCACCGATGATGGTGAGCATTGGTCAGAGGGTCCTCTATTCTAATTGCAGAAAAGAACTCAACGTCAAGTATGTGCTACCCAATCCAAAGCGGAGTGAGGGGCGACCATATGACGGAGTGAATTACAAAGCAATGCTAGAAAGAAATAATGCTGAAAGATGAAACTGCTCAACACCCAGAATGTGCTTGCTACCCTGAATGGGAAGTAGCTACCATAGGGCGGAGGTAAATCTATTACAATAATTATTGAAGAAGCTTAGAGAATTACAACAGCAAGTAAACAATATTCAAAGAACAACTGGTCAGTACTACTGCCAGTTTACAACATAACATTGCCTGCAAATCAGTATATAAGATGTTCTTTCAATGGCGCATACAATAAGAATCCTCTGCAAAGGTTATAAAGAAAACTTGACACCAACCAAGAATGGAAGATGCAGATTTCATAATCTGTCATATCAGATCTGCACTTTGTGTTACATAACCAGCAGCTTACAAATTCAAAGAATTGTTCGTAATTTCCTTAAATCTGATCCGAATGAAGTGAAACAAAATGCAATGCACTCTAATGACAAGGGCGACCAAGATCAAACACTAAACAGACCCTAAATGCCTTAATACAACTTGCACGAATTTCAAGACAGCCTCAAATGGTACGGCCTGCTGAAAAGTTCGATTTCTCTTTAAAAATAAAAGGCTTGACAATAAATTCTAGAACTCTAGGAATATGTTCGTCTATCCCACACAAATTGAATAAGACAATACCCACAAACAATATTTTTGTATTTTTTGAATTACAAACAAAAACCCCAATCTGCTGTAGCTAAAACAGCAAATACAGAAATTCTCTAAAATGCAAACTTACTTAACAAGACCAAACGGAATGCAAAGCACAAATACAAATGCAAACTCACAAATGATCGAATCACCACTAGATGTTGTCTTGCAAACACGAAGTGATGCCCAAGCTAGGAGGCCTTCATTCCTCGAAGCGTTTCCAGAGCCAATCCGGCAGCATAACAGTGTATTTTCCAAAGATAATGAAATGATGCTCAACTCCTTCCTTATATAATTTTCCATTTGACTTCTCGTAACCCTAAAGTCACTTTCAAGTCAAAAACCCTAATCTCCTCAAAAGGGCGTACTTTCTCCTTCAAGGTTTAATAAATGATATTTTAATTAAATGCCATGCTTTGAAAAGTGCGCCCAACATAAGCTTGCTTGACTTTGACAATAATTAAAATAATCTTTTAATGAGGCGCCACCCTCAAAACCCCTTTTTAAAAACATCTTTAAGTCATTAATCTAGGCCCATGGTCAACGTTAAATTATAATATTTAAACGTGACTTTTTAATTAAATGACTTAACTTATCCCTCCGAAGATGCCCTGAAGCCAATACTGAACCAGACATCTGACCAAACTGAAGCAGGAAGTCAACCGAGCTGAACTCATCTGGAAAGCTGCCAAAAATAGAATTTACTAAAAATAGTAAATTCCAAAAAGTGCTCTGAAAGCTGAGATGAATATACCACTGCGAAGCCCTCTGAAAACCCAGAAGGAATCCGCCATTGAATCCACCATCTCTGAGCAATGACCTCCTCAAAAATAGGAAACCCTAATTTATCTTCCGACTAGCCTTCGGGTTTCCAGAAAAAAGGCCAACGGTCACAAGAACAATCAGGTTTGGGAAGGGGACATTACAAGTAAGAAATAAAAGCGTGCTAGGTAAATAAAAATTGTTTTTTTTAAATGAAGAAGATGATACTTCTCTCGCTGGTAGATGATCAAATTATTTTCTAAGGGAAATTTTTTCAAAATGCAAGATGATTGAAATATTTTCTAAGGCAAAATTATTTTCCCTTGGAAAATATGCCTAGAGCTCAAAATAATGAAATTTTCCGAAGCACGAGCCAATTTTCTCAGCAGTGGAGTCAGAAGTGAATGATATTGCACAGATGAATTCAAGTTCTTCAGTTTGGAGCAACACAGGATGATCGCAGGCGAAGAATCAATTTAAAATGGTGAAAGTAATATTTTTTTTCTAGGGTTCAAAATTGAAAAATTAAATGAACCCGTTCGTTGGGTACCCATGGATTCGAGATGTTCTGAAGAAAATTTTCTTCTGGGTACTGGACGTTCATGATGAATGATGGATTTCCAAGTCTTCCAAACTTCGCCGACACTCTTTCAGTGAAGAATTTAATCAGTACTCAAATTGTGAATTTTCCTAAGGGAGAATTTTAAATTTTCTAAGGCAAAAATGAATAAAATGTGTTTTCAAAATGAATTTTCTTCAAACGATGAGTCCGAGATGAGTTGCCTAGATAATTTTGTTTGAATTCTTCAAGGATGGATTTTTCAGAGCAGAAGAGAGTTAAAATTCAAATTCCAGTAACAGAGCTCCGGCTGGTGAGTAAAAAATGATGAATTTAAATTAAATTTTTCGAAAAAAAATTCAAAGGCGCCAGTCAAAGTCAAGTCTCTAGAAGAATAATATTCCCGACGACTGGAGACAAGTGTCAGAAACACCAGAGAGGGAAAATTCGAATTCTTGAAGTGGAGTAGTGGAGTTTAATGGCACTGGCTAAAATTAACTTCTTCTAGAATTCGAGTTTTAGCTATAAAATGGAGAAGTTTTTCACTTGTTTTCACAGCTGAGGAAGTCGAATTTGCTCTGAGAGTGAAGTGGTGCAGTGAATTGTTGCTGGAAGAGATTGAAATCTGAATGTTGCTGAGTTGAGAAAAGGACACCTTGAGTTGCTGGAGAGCTTGAGGGAATTTGAATTTTGCGGAGGAATAGAGTTTGCTGAAGAGGCGCACTTGAAAGTTAATCAAATTTGCAGCTAGAGGACGCCTTGAGTTGCTGAGGATTGGCATAGCTGAAGTGGAAGAGGTACGCCTTTGCTGGTTGAAGAAGTATTTGCTGAAGATTGAAGTTGCTTGTAGAAGAGGTACGACTTTGCTAGTGTTGAGGCTGAAGTCTGATTTGTTGAGTAAGTTGAAGTTGCCAGTTGAAAGGGAGGACGCCTAGAAGTAAGTTGCTGAGAACTCAAAAGTACGAGTTTGCTGATTGCTGATTGCTGATACGAAATTATTGAAATTGCTGATTGCTGATAGTGAAGCCAAGTCATCAAAGTCCATTTAGAAATCTGCTCTAAGTGTGGGAATTCGAACTTATTCAAGAAAAGAAGCTGAGGTTTGCAAACACGAGAGTTATTGCAGCTTCTAGAATTCGACTGCAGCCCCTATACAATGCCTTATTTTATTAAATTCAATTGCTGATGAATGTTTGTTATGTTGCAGATGGCTGAAGCGAGGACAACTGGAAAGGACAATGGTGCCTCAAGACAAGCTATGATCAAGAAGCTGAGCAAGACATTCATGCCAGAGTCGAAGTTTATTTCAAAGCTAGGCAAGTTGACGGACACTAACCTGGGCTCTGTCAACCTGGATACCTTCAAGAACAGGCTGTTTGGAATTGGAAGTCATCGGGCTTCATCCACTTCGCACAACATTGTTCGGAGTGGATTATATGCAGCTGCTGGTTTTCCGCCAGCCATTCAGTGCTCAGAGCTGATAATGGAGTACGCTAATTGCTACGAGAAGGAACACCGGTCGATCATGTCACCTGATGGCCAAGTGCTTGCCAATCTTACTCCGGCAGCCATTGGTGAAGCTTTCGGGATCCCGGTGCACAGGAACATGATTTACAAATCCAGGGAGCGAGCGGAGCGGATGTACGCTTCAGCTTTCGAGAGATGCATGGATACAATTAACACCCACTGGATGAGCACTCCTAAGCCATCTCGTGCGAAGTTGCCAAAACAGATCATAGCGGAGGACCTGAAACAAGAATACTGTGATCTTATCATGATGCTGAGCAGGGTTGTTAGCTGCTTGGAGGAAATCTTGTACAAGGCATAAGCATTCAGTCACAGTATTAGAGTTTCAGTTAGATTGTGTTCCACCTATTTCAGTTCATGAGGTTGAGGCCATACTTGGCAGATTTGTTGAGTTGGCAGTCAGAGAGAAGGCCAATGGGAACACACTACTGGACGAGGATCTTCTAGAAGACTGAATATGGAGCATTTATTACCTTTTACTATTTATGGGAGTGAGTGGGAATCTTTGATTCATTTAATGTACCACTCCCTATTCTGGCAGTTTTTAGGGTTAGGGCTGAGGTGGCACGATTCTGGCCACTCTATTGATTGTAACCCTAGCCGTCTTTTGGGACTTGGCTAGCTATAAAAGGGGGAGTCCCCCTCATTTGTAAGACATTAGATTAGACATTGGAATAGTAGACAGTAGACGTTGAGAGAGCATTAGCATTAGAGCTAGATAGTGTAGCATTGTAGAGCATTTTTGCATAATTTGGAGAAGAAAGAAAGTTTTCCCTTTGAAAACTTTTGGGAGATTGTTGTGTAACACTTTTCTTGATAATAGATCTTTTCATTGATGATGGAATTCGTCTTGTCATGAATTGCTAGCAAGGTCTCTTCTTCCTTTCGTATCCAAGTAGCTTAATTTCATGCAAGTAGTTTACTTTGGTGTGTGGTGTTTTATTGAGATAGCTTCGCTTAATTCCATACCACTAGCGGTTTGTTGATGACAAGTTCGCCTTGTGTGGTCGACTGGAGATTATTTTGTGTTTAACTTCAATTGTGATTTGTATGCTTATATGCGTCGTTGTGATGGTGTATGCATGTTAAGTCATAATTTGAACATCTTTTGCTACTTCCCTTGAAGATTGCACCGATTTTACTGAGGCTGTCCGACGTGAGGCTAGGTGAAATCTGGTTGAAGTCTATTGAAACGAAGCCCCACATATCCTGCATTTAGAATAGAATATAAGTTTCTTAGGCCTTATACCCTTTTACTTTCCGCACATTTTTGATTAGTTTTAGGAGAATAAGCTATACTGCCAAATCCCACGCACAAAATCCCCTTCAAAATCATACCAACTGCTAACTGCAAGAAGTCTGAACAATTGTGTAAGTCCCCTCGTAAGAACACAGCAAATACACATCAACCGAATTGGGTCTATTCGCATTAAAGGAACCTTGGAGTTGAACGTGTGATCTATCTCGCAATCTTAGCACATGGAATACTTTGATCAAGAGAGAATGGAGTAGCCCTAAACTATTTCATTCTGCTGTTTGGTGCGGTCACAAAAACCACATCAACAGGAGGTTTACTTCATTTCTTAACTTTGCAATGGATAAGGCATGGGTCAAAATGATTCACAAAGCTCAAAACTAAGCATAATCAAACACAAACATATTGAAGTTTACTTTTATTGCATTTTACTATTTTATGCTCAATCTGCACTATCAAGAAATATAGAGTAGATGGAGGGTTTTGGAGATGATTTAGCCAATCAGGCTCACCTATAGAATTAGTGTAAAGAATCTGTCTAAGCATCACTGAAAGCATTGTTGTAATCTAAGTGATGTTATAGGGGTACCCATCTTGGTTTTGTAGAGCCTAATGTGCAAATGAGAACAAATATAAAATCTGTCTCCTGTTTGTTGGCCACTGACCTAGGGTTTTTGAATATAGGATATAGCTAACCCTTAGAAAAACCTAGACAACCAGTTGGAAACACCAACAAAAGTTATGTTTGTGATATTTTGATTATGTAAATTTAAAGAGAGCTAATAGGTGTTGTACACAACAAAATTTTCTTACTAAGTGGAATTCTAAGTATAAAACTTGTTGCTCGTCTTTAGTAAGCCATTTTTAAGTCCTTATTGCTACTAGTTGCCAATGTTGTCATCATTAGCTATTGTTAACGTCAATGCAAGCCCCTCAATAGTAGGATTGGGCAAGTTGGAGTCATTGTAATCAGCTTAAGTAGTTAATTAGTAAATAAAATAAATAAATAATGTTTTGTCGGGGATTTAGTATGTTCGATGGATGGTATGATGGTACACTGTTGATGCTTCACTTTATTCAAGTCGACACTTAGTATGGATTTTCCTTCTCCAAACCGTATGACGTCCGCTTGCCTTGTGTGTACGGCCTTTTGAATCCATACGACTTTTCCAATCTTCCTCTGATTGCTATGTTCAATAGTTGGTACGTCCTGGCCAGTGGGGAGTTTGCTATTTGGTACGTACGGCCTTAGCACTTGAGGTTCTCCTCTTTTTCTCACGTGGGACCATACAAAATTCTCCCCCTCAACGCGTACGGTCACTTTCTTTTTCTCTTACTCAACAGAGGACTTATTGCGTATGGACTTCTATAAACTTCTTCCTTGCCACCATATGGTTTCTTGGTTCTGACGTATGGGTTTCACCTTGCTTCTTCGTACGACCCTTGGCTCCTTGCTTCTTTGTACAGCCCTTGGCTTCTGGCGTACGGAATCTTCTATCTCACTTTGTATGGATTTCTTTTTCAAGCATACAACCTTCAGATGGAAAGTCCATACGATCTTTAGTCGTACAACCTTCCCTTCCTTGCCTTGTGTGATTTTTTGTGCTTGCCTTGCCTTCTTTGCTCTTTGAATTTCTCCCTGCAGTCTTATTAATGCTCTCTAAGTAGTAAATAATGATGTGATCCCTCGGCAACGACGCCAAATGTTTACTTCACTAGGTATATTTCAATGTACTGCAGAAGTAAACTAGATTTCAAAATAACATTGGACATAGAAATCATTCACAAACAGTTGCACATGAAAGTATTCAGATCTTTATTCATATAGTTGTAGTATTACATTCATCATATTTGTTCTAGTCCCCGAATACAACACACTCGGCAATATAAATAGTTAACCGGCTTCGGTTGAGAACACCAACCGTTGGCAACTACCAAGTACTAACTAATCCCGAGGACTAATCTCCCAAGTACTAACTAATCCCGAGGACTAAATCCCCGACAAAACATTATTTATTTATTTTATTTACTAATTAACTACTTAAGCCGATTACAATCATCAGCTTGGATAAATGTATTGTCCCCTTTGTAGGTGTGATCAATTGGTTCTTGTAGGCTAATTGGGATGTGGTAAAGGAATAATTAATTAATCAAATTAAGTTGTCTAAAGTCACTCATCTTATGGGAAACTTATATTTATTTAATTATTTATTAAAGTTAAACAGTTTATTAAAAAAATAACTTTTGGGGGGCCCAAATATTAAGTTAAAATAAAAAGAAATATGAAAAATCACTTTAAGAGAAACGAAATATAATATCTCAAATATTGAAAGGGGGTATAAAAAGGAGAGTTTGAGAAGAAAATTCATTCTTGGGACTTTATTTTCAAAACCCCAACTTTGAGATTGAACAACTATTCATCTTTCCAATCTTATGACCAAAACCCTTCGTTAAAGATTGGTTTTGAGGATGGAAACCCTCCTAGGCTATTTGTGAGTGGATTCAAACAAGATTCACAAGCGTGCTGAATGTTTATAAAGATTATAATTGCAATTGAAGATTTCAATTTAAATGGCAATTTTAGTTGAATAGAAGATTTGAGATTGTTAAAAGAAGATTCATAGAAAAATAGTTCAGATTACTGAATAGAATTATCTCCTCTTGTTGATGTCATAAGCACCAAGGTTTGCTGTACCATTGATAATCAGCAGCAGCAGTTGTACAAGATTTTGGGAAGGAAAACAAGGATTAAAAGGAATCGTTTGGTGTAATAAGGGTTATAGAAACCCTTAACTCTGGCCACACCCCCTTTCTTGTGGTTTGTGATCATTTTGAATGCAGGTTGCAGCCTTGTATCAAGGGAAAACAGTGCCGTACAACATTGTATGAGCAGATTTTAAAATGTGATCAGTTTTCGATTGCTGTATTAATATTTATGGAAAAAAGAAAACCATCAAATTAGAGGTTCGAAGTGCACTTGCTTCAGCTTGTCTTTGTATGGTTTAAAATTTTAGTAGTTAGGGTAAGTGTTATTTGTGGCAGCTTCAGGCAATGTATATATATGTATATTTTACATCTTGCTGTTGTATAAATCAACTAACCGTTCAATACAAACAACATTTTGTTTTATCATTCTTATTGAAGTTTATTAGATTTATTATGGTACTATTGCTCGAATCATTGAAATATTCACAACATACAAAAAAAATTAGTGTGGGGATATTACAGTAAATTCAAAAGGTAGTGAAGAGAAAAGGTCATGCTAGAGGGCTAAAATCATCTGAGCATGATTCCAAACATCTTGGGCATGCCTCTAGAGGATGTATTGTCATTTTGCAAGCCAAAACATACTAAAGTCATAAACTGCTTGTGCTTTTCAATGCCAATGAAGAAATATATTACTTGAGTAACTCAAAAGACACTTATCTACTTAAGTGGCAGAAGTCAATGAAGAATTAGAACTAAAGTGCAACTTAAGTGACCAAACTCAACATCAAATTAGAGTGAAAATTTGACTTTTTGCTACTTAGTAGAAAAAAGGTGCCTGATGACTTGAGTGACAAAGCGAAATTATATAAAAAAGTAAACTTTTGACACTGAAGTGAAAATGGGTGTTAAACTTTTGACACTGAAGTGAAAATGGGTGTTGAGATGACTTAACTGTCAAAGTATCAAAGTGGAATTGGATCAAAACACGACTCTAGAGAGCTTGGGTGCCCCCCGTTGCAACTTAAATGTCAAGTTGCAAACATGACAAAAGTGCACCATACCCTTGAGGGATGCCTAAAAATTCACTTAAGTGGCAAAATGTCAAAGTGGAAACATGAAAAAGTGCTTGTAAGTGCTCAAGCTCAAATTGCTCTTGTAGACCCAAAAGTGGGCTTGGAGAGAGAAAGACACTCAAATGACCAATTGAATGCCAAATTAGAACAAAAAGTGCGAGGATAAGTCAAAATCTCCCCTTTACATAGAGAAGTCCAAGTCTACAAAAGGACGTTGTTGGAGCAGGTTCTCAACATCTTGTTGATTGCCAGATTCTTTAAGTCTCATTATAGTTTCTCAAGGATCAACACTTGTCTTCATCATGGATAAGATTTAGGTATGGGACATTGAACAACACAGGTTGTTTTGTAAGGAATCAAACTCAGGTCATCAAGTTTCAGGACTTCTTCAAAGTGTTTATCAGGTCAAAGTCAAGGAAATTTGATGAAATCATCACCAAGAACTAATTATTTTTGGCCATCATTATTTTTGAGAAAATAATCATATTTTGAGAAATCTATTTTTAGAACTAATTATTGATCAGCTATGTTAAGACAACTTTCTGGGTGGTCTATTTTTAGTTTATAGTTATTTCTATCATAGATCTACTTTAAGATCTCCTAATTTATGTATTGAGTTTTTTGACCTAAGCTGTATAATAAGCATGCTTTGCATGTAAACAAACTATTCCTAGTGTAGTAGTTCTAGTCAGTTTTCTTTTCTTTTTTTAAATTTCTCGTGCAAAACCTTAGAAAAAATTATAAATAAGTGCTTGAGGCACTTAGATTTTAGTGGAATAGTAATTTTACACCTACTTGCTGCCAAGATTATTGTTCAAACTTTTGTTTTGTTTTGGTAGATTGAATAACTTTGTGTGAGATTGCAAGCTTTGAGTTGTTGTTTTAATAAGAGTAGTTAATTGTAGCTTTGTATGCAAATCCTCATTGTCAAATTTGCTGATTTGTGTGGGTGTTGCCCTAAATCTAATTCTACTTTGTACTCATGGCTTGTTGTTTATGTAGAAGTCCTGATAAGCCTTGCGCCACTTGAGAACCAAAAAAAAAGTAATCTCTTGACTTTTTTTCAAAGTGTGTTAAAAAGCCCAAGATTTAAGTCGTACATATTGTAAAAGGCTAGAGGTAGGCTTGTTTTCTATTACAATGGAGCTTCCCCTTCTAATTCAAAGAAAAGTTTATCCTTATATGCTGTTCCATTTTGTGTTGTACTGAAAGGTACACATGCAATCAATAACAATAGGAAAACGATTTATTCAGAGAGTTTTTGTTGACATTGTGGAATCAGCTTTATTAAATATGGTCACGTAAACTCCTGGTTTATGTCGTATACTAAATGTTTTTAGTGACTTATAAAAAAGTTGGTGTTCCTTTTTTTATTTTTACCTTCAAAACTACAATTATACGAGAATGTCTAAATTCCATTAAATTTATTAGATTTTATTGAAAAGTTCAATTTTTTAAGGAAATTAACTAGTATTGTCAAGGGCACTTAACTGAAAATCAAATACTGAATTAGACAGGTGGACAATTCTGCAAAAGCATTAATTACACAGTGCAATGTTCTCTTTGTCCAATTCACTGTCAAGTTCAATGACTCGTTCGAGAAGGGTGTAGTGGAAAGTGATTCTAATCTAAATGGAAAGAAATCTGCATGCTCATTATGGGTTATGCATTGCTGTACCAAGTGACAATAATGATAGGATCCTATGCAGTCACTAGTTAAAACTCTTGAATCTCAAAGAAATATGAACTTTCATATATTCCTTTTATAAAGGATTATTTCTTTCTTATGTAGTGTGGAAATGGGAGATCTAAACCAAATTACAGAGTACAACGTTCTCTTTGTCCAATTCACTGTCAAGTTCAATGACTTGTTGCTAGTAGCACTACTTTTAGTATAGTTTACTATGTATTATTAAGAGCAATAATAACAATCTAGGTCTGTAACTTCCTAATCTTTAAATTAGAAGGATTTCCAAGTTTCAAAAATTGTGAGGGTTATGTTTTTTTTTTCTTCTCACCTGTAGAATGCCCATCACCGCTTTGCAAAATCACAAGCAAACAATCATATAGAGTACTTTAATTAGGAAAGTTGTTTTTTCATTATCAAATTAGATCAAACCCAACAGGAAATGGTTCATGCCTAATCTTAAAATTCTCTATGTATCAACCATAAAATCTGTTTCTATCACGTGACAAGACATATATAAATTTATGTTTGTACAGATATTTTATGTGTGTGTTTGTATCATGTGCACACACAGAATATAGATTTATGTTTGTACAGGAATTTTATATGTGTGGGAGAGACACATATATTTGTTTATTTTTATGTGAATATATATAAACCATAAAATCTGTTTCTATTGTGTGCACACACAAGACACATATAAAATTTTGTTTTTACAGGTATTTTATGTGTGTGTCTGTCCAAACAAACATCTAAAAGTTTGAAAAATGATTTGTGTTTCAGTCCAAATCAGTTTAATAACCTGATTTTTCAGGGTTGGCTAAATTGGTTTGGACTGTTTTCTTAGATGTTTGTTTGGGTTTTTAGCGTTTTGCTTATGATGTTCAAAAGAGAAGGAAAAAGCATACCTCTATATGTGTGTGTGTGTGTGTGTGTGAAACTACCCTGTTGAACTTATGAAGCATTTGTAACCTGGTAACTCTGAGTATGGATACAGAAAACACATATTCAATACAGTTCTCTTTATAAATTTTTCTGCAATGCTTCACATATGGGTATCCTTGGCAACTCTTTTCTATATAATTCTCTTGCTCATCCCAGATCACTGTAATGTCCCCTTTCTAGTTACCAGCAGAAGATCGATTATTTTAGCCTTTATTTATTCCTGAGGCTAAAATTGGAGAAATAAGGGAATAAATTATTAAATTAATTATTTATAAAGTCATCTCAAAATTATAATATGAAAAGGTGATTTTATATTTAATTAATTTAATATTAAGTGACTAAACAAAATAATAAATCATAAAGTCACTTAAGTGAATAAAATAATATTTTATTCTAGAGGCTCCCTGGAGACTTGGTGAAAATTCTTTATAAGGAGCTTTTGTTCTTGCATTTAGGCATCTTGGTTGTTGACATCTTTTCTACTACATTGGTGAGCTTAAATGCTTAGCAATTTGCCTAAGGGTCTGAAGACTCTAAGGTGCCGGTTTCGGTTGTGCAATATCAACCCTAGCTGGAAGGAGTGGGAGGTAATTTCAGTCTCTCATATTGTGCTCAAAATTTAGTGGCCATTGGCCAAATTTTGTCTTGGAGAGGAAAATTGATTCAAGAGATAATAGCAGATTTGTTGGATAATTTTCAGTCCATTGAAATGGACGATTTTGCTTGAGGAAGGACTGCTTGCTTGGAAGGGACGAATTTGATTTGGCTAATCATCAAAGTTCAGAATTTTGTTGCAACCTGGCCGCACTTATGGCAGGGGCGATTTTGTGAAATGAAGCTCCAAAAATTCTAGAAAAATTCAAAGAAGGTCGATTTGTTTAGGGAAAGGTTGGTGCATCATTTTGGAGGCCAAACAAAGCTTCATCAAGGAGATTTGAATTGGTTTATGGTTGCTGTTGCAAAAAATCAGGTTCCTTTATTTTGTCATTGCATTGCATTTTGGTGTCTTAGTATCATTTAGGAGATAACAGCTGATTTAATCAGCTCATCATTGTAATTACAGTCAACATATGACTAAGGAGTTTGCATTGTAAGGCTGTAGCAATTATAATTGAATTGCATCTTAGTTTCAGACTTTATGTTGAATGTAATGTCTGATTGCATATTAAAATTTGATTGTAATTCTTCATAATATTGCAATACAATATTGGAGATATAAGGAGTTTGCATGGCATTAGTTTTCATGCCAAGTGTTTGTGAAAATGTCTCTTGGCTGTAGGTGTGCATTTGCATTTAAAAATTCATTTATATGCATTTGAAAAAGAAAGAAAGCTACATATCATTCTAGATACTTGTTTAGTGGTCTTTGCAATCTTTTCCAAGCATTTTTACATCATTGGCAAGCATAAAAAATATACCCACAACAAACTGAAAACTCAGGATCAGCAAGTAAAGAGTTTGTGAGAGAAGTGTTTGATAATATTCCTTGAGGCAAACTTAGGCCAAATTTTGCTAGGAAGATTACGATGGTTTCCAAGTGTGAACATTGTCATTTTGGTCTATCCTTCTCCTTTAGGTGAAAAATCCTTAAGTGTTAGAGGGCTCTTAGCTACCAAGATCTTTATTTCACTTTAGTGAACCTAACATTATTCCTTGAGGCAAAAATTTAGATCAAAAGTTGCAAGGGATATTACAATTACAGTACACATTTCTGTCATTTGCTGTCTACAGCTAAGAAGAAAAAACATTCAGTTTACTGTATTCATATTTGATGGTTTCTTTAGTGGGTTGGTTGAAATCCATATTCAATTTTGTACTAATTCAAAAATCTTCTTGTATTAGATTAATTTTCATTTTATGTCATCTTTCTTTGTCCAAACAATCTGATTATTGCAACTTGTGATCTTTCTTGATTGCTTTGTAGGTGATTGATGAACTGCTTGACACCAATAAGACATTTAGAAAACCACAGTATAAAATGGCATCTGACTTACCTCTTGTTCTTGAAACGTGTGAATTTGGAGGACTCGATTTCAGGTGCTCAGCTGGTAATAACAAAATATTAAATTGCTTTATGTTTTTCGGTAGTTTTGAATATGCAATTATTTCTTCTCTTTGCCATAAAATTGATATGGTCACAACGTTCAACCATGGGAAAGAGTACTTTGTGTAAATTAAATATGCACACATTTAGAGATTAGAAAATAAATAAGATTTATTTTTCTAAAAGTTTTAGAATGACAATGAATTTCATATTATAGGAGGTAGATAGAGAGTATATAAAATAAACTTTGAAGAACCTATTATTTCTAAAATGTAACATCGTCATTGGTTTCTAACAAGTAGTATTATAGCTATTATTTCTAAAATCTAAACTTTTAATGCACCAATTTATTAGTGACAGTAACTTGTACTATGTAGTGTCCCTTTTTTAATTATTTATTAAACTCTGAAATTTTACCAAGTTCCTATCTATATGCAATTCTGGAATAAATATCAAATTTATTATTATTGTAGCAGACTATAATAAACAACAATCTATAGCAGAAGTTCTGTTTGGTTGCTGTCTTGTGCTGTCTTGTGTTCTCTGCTGGTTTTTACTGTTTTGCTGAGCTAAACGATCTATCTTTCGATTTGTAAAAGGTTACAGGGCCCTTTCAAAACCCTGCTTATCTAATAAAAAACAATCTATAGCAGAAATCTTTTGTTCATTTATTGTTCAAACCACCAAAATAAACAGCAAACCCTGCTCATGAAATATGTATGCAACAAGGACTGCTTTAGAAGGTACAACAAATTTATCACAATTGTGATCTGCTCCTATAAAACAGAGTTTGTAGACTTGGACTTGGAGAGTACTTGCCAAGCTGAAAAATTCGAACTCGGAGAGTACTTGGCAACTTAAAAAACACTTAAATTTTATGCAAAATATAGCTACAAAACGTATCAAATGAGTTTGGTGGGGGTTTGGGGGCAATTTGAAGAAAACACACACACTTATACTGAGGGGGTGCAATGGTGGGGGGGCGAGGGGTGAATCAATATAATACCAACTTTTTCAATTTATAACTTTGGCAATCATAAAGCAATAATCAAGATATCCACACATGCAAGATCTAACAATAGAGAATACAAGATGTACACACAATTTTATGTGGAAACCCTTGTAGAAGAAAACCACGGAAAAATATTTGTTTTTATAGGAAACTTCTTACAACTTTGTAGGCACCAACCCATAGGAGACACCAATACCCTCCATTGAGCACCAACTCAGCAAGAGACATCGATCTCTTTGAGCAAGAGGCTCCAACCTCTGGATCTTGCTGATTAGAGGGTACCAACCTTCGAAATACAAAATAATGATGATGTTGTTGGATCTGCCTTAGATCCCTTCAAAAGTCTGCCCGCTTTTACACACAAATCTGCCTTGAATCTCTGCTCTAAAAACCTCCACTCAGATCTGCAACATGTTCTTCAAAATATGCTCACAAATCTGATCAGAAAGATGTACTACTTCCACGAATATTTCTGCTCATAGGTCTGCAATAATACACTTCAGAATCTGCTCATATTCTTTGATAATTTCTGCTCATAATGTCTGCAATAATTCTGCAATAATCTTCATTAATATCTGCTCATTTTATGCTCCTTAGATCTGCTCTCAGGTCTGCTCATTAACTGCTTGAATGGGAATGATGTTCAGTGAATCGCTTCTTGATTTGAACCCCAAATGAACTCCTTTTTATATGTGCAAGTGCACCCTTTAATCCAATGGATGCAACCCCCCATACAGGTCGGCCAAGGCAGCCCTTCATTTATTTTATTTTCTTTCACCAAGGTAGGGCACTCATCCCCATGAGGTTGGCCCAACTGAAAGTTTTTATTTAATTAATTTTTATTTGTTTTACAAATGTGGGTGCCCAAACCAAAGGGGGGGAGGTCGGCCCAAAATAAAAAATAAAATTAATTTATTTTTAATTTCTAAATTTACTAGAAATTGGGCGCCAAGCATGGAAAAGGTTGTCCCACATAAATATCAAGTAATATTGGTTTTCTTGGTTTTTCTTTCCTCTATGGGTTGGCCACCTTTGACATCAATGACAACATTTTTTCCAACAATCCTTTGTCATTGATGGAAATCTTGCAAATAAACAATTTTGAAAAGCAATAAGATCATACATCTCCCCCTGACTGAATTGCTCCCCCTGACTCTACTCCTTCCCCTTTGACATCAGTGGCAAAGGATTTCTGGGGTCAAAAGATAAGACAATGAATAGCTCCCCCTGGACACATGCTTCCCTTGAAGAACTTAGTGAATAGATGAGAGTGATAACACTCCCAATTTCTCTCTCAGGTACTCAAAAGTCTCTTTTGGAAGAGGCTTTGTGAAAATATCTGCAATTTGGTCCTTTGTAGCAACATACTCCAACTTTACTTGCTGCTCAAGTACTTGCTTCCTCAAGAAATCATACTTAATTAGAATGTGCTTTGTCTTGGAGTGCATAATTGGGTTCTTTGATATGTTTATGGCACTCATATTATCATTATAAAGAAGAATATTTACCATAAAAGCGAAATTGGGCGAGGAGGGTGAATTTGGCAATTTTGGCAAGACGGCAAGGCAAGAGCAAAGGTAGTGAAAAGATAGCCTGAAGGATTGTCCCACAAGTTCTTGGAGATTTTTTTGTTAAGTAGTTCAAGAAGTTGGAGATTGAAAAGGAGACTAAAGAGGGCAGAAAGTTAGCAAATGGGTTCTCTATTGGCAATGATAATTTGGAGACCTTAGAATATATCCCTTATATTTAAATTCCAAACAATTTTCTCAATTCAAAGGTGGAGAAGCTGAAAAAGAATGTGGTAGTTGCAAAAGTTATTTGTATTTGGTCGTCCATGGAGAGGATCAAAACATGGATAAGTAAAAAATGGAAAGATCTTTCCTCAAACATTAGTGTTTTGGCGCTAGGGTTTCTTTAGATTGTGTTTTAGTTAAAATTCAAGCGAGACAATGTGCTTAAGGGTGGAAGTTGCTTCATGGGTAATGCTGGTCTCTACATTCATCTTTGGTAAGTGGGCTTTGATCTGCATACAAAAATGATTCAAGATGTGCCGATTTGGATCAGATTGTAAAAGTCACCACAAGAATTGTCGTCCAATGAGATTTTTCAATTAACTGGCAATTACCTAGGTGTAATGTCTCCAATTTTTGTAAGTTAGCATTGTGAATTAAATAATTAATTTTTAAATTGTCGAAAAAGGTTAAAATTAAAAGGCAAATTAATTATTTATTGGTCCAAAAGTAACTTAAGTTTTTAGAAAAGTTAAATATATTGATTAAGTTACTTTTTGATAAATTCTCAAAAGAATTAAAATAAATGTGAAAAGGAAAAAAGATGGGAATTCAAGAAATTGGAGGAGTTACAGAGTGGAAGGGATTAAAAGATTTGAGGAGTTTTGTTGCAACTATGCTAGATTTGGGAATTGAGAACAGGTTCTTTGTTGGTTGATCAAAGTTCACCGTATCCTTTTGGAGGATGGAAACCCCTTCAAAGAAGGTCAACTTTGGTGGTTAGATTATCCACCCTGGCTGATAATTGGCAGATTCATTCAGAATTCGTATTTGAGCGTTAACGTTGAAGAACTCAAAATTCAGGAAGTCTTGTTCCAAGTTGAATTTCAAATGTGTATCAGAGCAGAATTGAGAATTGAATAAATTTATTATTGTATGAAATATCCCCAATAGGGGATTATGCAAAATTCTGGATTTTTTAAACTTTTGATTTCTGCCCTAATTTTATGATTTTTATTTTCAGATTGATCAAACACTTATAACAGCCAATTTATAATATCAAAACACATCAAATATTATGCTCAAATGATTTACTCAATATCAGAGACGAAATACAACATGAAATGCACAATATAGGAACAATAATTGCATTCAATGAGTCCGAAACTTTGAAGATAACTTTGCTGTCATAAATCAGGATGTAGAAGTCTGAAAGTACATCAACACATGGGCAAAAACATAACCAACATGCCCAGAGATATTGCTGTCTAAAATCAGATTAAAACCCTAGGGTTTATACATACCAAATTATGGCAAAATAACTTTCAAAAGGTGGAATCACCCTCTAAGAGTGTGGCACCTAGGTTAAGGCATGAAACCCTAATGCAAATGATTGCCAACACACCAAAAACTGCTCCAGAAATGATGCGCTCAGGTCTGCTCCAAATTAGCTAGGGTTTGCTGCTCCAAAGTTGTAAAAATGTCACCACAACAATCTCCAAAAAGCAAGTGAACCCTTCCCAAGTGTGGCGCACCAATATAGGGTGAAACCCTAATGACAAAAATGGTCCCAAAATGCCACCTTAGACTTCTCCAATACCGATTTCAATATCTGAATAGTAAAAAGACTTCAAAAGAAACAAACCCTAGATGGGTGAATCCTCCATGGCAAGTGCTTAGGGTTTGTTACAAATTTATGAAACAACCTTCTAAAAATGGATGCTCAAATCTGCTCGAAGGATGCTAATGGTGTCGTTGTTGAGATTGATCAACGCACAGAAGATCATGTTGGAGATCACCAAGCTTGCAGACAATATCTGACTGCCCAAAAGTTGGGCGCCTTTATTCAACATGGGCTCTTTTGACTGACACTTAGCCAATTTCTTGACATTTTTTATTCAACTTTCACCGTTAGGTGTCTTTTGCTTGATCTTTGCCTCTGATTGCTTGATAGGTCCTGTGGACGCGTAGCTGGATTGATCGTGAAGCTGAGAGAGAGTTGAGCAGATGCCATGTATATAGCAGTGGTTGGAAACTTCATCAGGTGCCTTAGATTCAAGGGAACCCCTGGCCAGCAGGGGTGCTTTTGCCTTGTTATGCACTGATTCATCATTGATTTTGTATGCTTTGATGATCAACCATTGTTGTCGTTTGATGTGTCTCGTAGGATGGCTGACAAGTTTGTTGCAAGGCTGAGCTGATGCTGAAGAGATCTTGTGAAGACAAGTTTTATCAAAAGTGATATCAGGTTCCTTCAGTTCAAGGGCGCCTTTCTTCAGCAGGGGCGCTTTTCCCAAGTGTAACTGCATTGTCTCCTTGTTTACAAGGCGTTGCTTTTCCAGAGTTAGTCATATCTGGCATTTTCTGATTTTGAGAATCCCTTCCGTGAGGTAGCATCTTTTCAGAGAATTTTTGCCATGGTTTCTTCGTTGAAGCTTTTGAAGCTTAGCTTTCAGCACCTAGTACTGGCCAATCTGCCATTAATGGATGCGGAGCTCCTAACTTTGTTCCTGAAAAATGAAAATAGACCCACCAGATTAAAAACATACTTTTTGATGATTCTAACTTGACCAATGTGATTGTGAAGTCGATTAATCCTATCAAAATCATTTTGAATCATTTCTGGGAAGGTCCTATTTTCGGGGATTTCCCCAAAAATAGGGGTACGAAACACTAATTTTCAAATTTTCAGAAATTTGCAAGCATCTTCCTTTACACAAACCCACAAAAATCTTATGTTTGGTTTGACGTAAAACAGACTTTTGACAACATTTTACATGATTTATCTCAATTTAAGTAAAATGCCAAAAAAAGATTTTGGGTACAACACAACCAAGCACCAAACTAGCATCACCAAAACTGACAAAAAACTCCAGAGATCAAAAAATATCATAGATCGCCATCTTGAATAAGCTCAATCTGCTCTTCAATGTAAAGAACAGTCACTAATTCAGCTAGGTGCTATCTTGCAAGCACGAAATTGAGAGGGGCTAGGAGGTATGTGTTCCTCGAAGCAAGGGTCTGAAGAAATTTCAGCAGCAATTCGTTATATTTGCAAAGATAGTCTCAAATGAAGGAAAGCTCTCATATTTATTGTTAATGTAATTGCAGCTTCGGGCTTCATACTTCCCTATTAATATGTGATTATTCAATGTAAAGAGGCGCTTCACATGGCAACTTTGTAATTATCTTCTTGGCCGACCTTCCTTGTAAATTCTATTTATTAAATTGAAATTATATTTTTATGTGGCAACCTTGCATGAAAAGGTGTGACCTCTCTCCTTCAAGTTGTATAAATACAAGATCATTCCACTCCATTTGTGCTTCAATTAAGTTCGAGTATTTCTTCTCTTCCAAGTGCGAATTCTTCAAGGGAAGATCAATCAAGTGCAGATTGCAAATTATCACGAGCAGATAGCGAATTTCTTAAGGGAAGATTTGAGTTACAAGGAAGTGCTGATTACTTGTTATCATTGCATCTTGTGAAGGTGCTACATATTGGCCTTGAGATTGGCCTCATTGTAAAGAGACTTGTTGCCATTATTGATATATTATAGAGAGATATTTGTTGCTAGGTTTTTCACCTCAAGAGGAGGGTTTTCCTAGGGTATCTGCTGTGTTATTGTGTCTGATTTTTGAATTAATTTTCTGTGCATTACATCTAATCTTAAAACTAACATGGTATCAGAGCAGGTTTGAAGAAGATCTTGATCAGATCTCTATTACAGCGATACTCTTTATTCTCTTTCTCATCGTTGTTTACTTCTATCTCTTCGTCAAAGATGGTGATCGGTCTTAATGTCATGTCCCCTTCTAGTTGACATCTCTCAGAGCACAGGATTAGCCTATTATGCGACCCTCGTAGGCTGATAGATGGGATAGAGGGTCTTGATGGAGCTTGGCTCAGCTTTAGATTGTCAGTATTTGATCAGTTGGCTTTCGTTCGGGTTCGTTCGGACACTTCTAGCCTGAGTTGCTATTTTTAGCAGTATTCAACACTCAGCGTGGGACCCCTGCTATTTTTAGTAGTATGGATGGATTACGTGCACAATCACTTCCTTATTCGTCAGCTTTGTTGGCGTAAAATCTAACACCTCTGGAGTGCAGGTTTGTACGGACAGCTATGTACACTACGCAATGAGTGCTCTTCAAATTAGGAGGGGAAGCTCCCTCGTTGTGCTGGAATGCATGAAAAGAAAAGTAATCTAAGTCCTATCTTTTGTTCTCACTGGAAGAGCACAAGGTTAAGAAAACCAAGAACGTTGCAGCTAAGGATTTTCTGGTTTTCAGATCATTAACTACAACTAAGCTATCTACTTTAAATCTATCCAATTTCCTCAAGAAAACGAGCATGAGGAAATGGAGCAGGGGTTGATTATAGACGATAAACGTGTTTAGATTCTCTACTTGAAGGCAAGGTGGCGCATCTATCAGCTCAATCTAGACAAGTTTATTGGGCACAAAACAGATTTAAGAATTTACCAAGACAATCTTATGGAACCCTGTGTGGCATAACACTTGATCGAAATAGTAAAGTCTTCACAAAACAGATTCATCATCACAATCTCACGAAACCCTATGTGGCATAACCTTTGATTATAATGATAAAGATTCACAAAACAGATTTATCACCGTAATTTCTCGAAACCCTATGTGGCATAACGATTGATCACAATGGTAAATAGACATAAAACAAATTTATCATCTCAATCTCTCGAAACCCTATGTGGCATAACACTTGATTGAAATGATAAAAGATTCACAAGACAGAAAGAATCCACCATTACAATTGCATGAAACCCTATGTGGCATAACACTTAATCGTAATAGCGAAGACACATGAACAAATACCAAAAAGAGCAATATTGAGGGCAAGGTAGGCGCAGCATATATTTCTCTCTCAAGCAAAAGTTATTTACAAATGAGCAAAAGCTCTTATTTATATACATCAAGGTGTAGGAACCCTAAAATCACCTTGAGTCATCTACAGTCTTGCAATGCATGCAAGATTTATTGCCAAACCCTAATGAAGTAAACTATACAGTTAACTGGAAAACTACCATCGATTAACCGAACATCTAATCTAAAATGGACAATTGTCGAGCATGCACGTCCTTAAGCGAGTTAAGCTGGAAGACTACCATCAGATTAACGTAAAACCCTAAATAAAACTCCAAGTGTGTAAAGCTGATCTCAGAATAGATATGCATGTGATGACAACATCGAGTTAACTTGAAAGGGTAACGCCAAGTTAACTCCTGTGCGTAATGTCTATCCTGAGAGGTGGGAACTGAAGTCTACTGGTCGTGATCTCGAGCAACCAATCCCTCAACGAGATTGTCATCACATCTGAATGTCAGCAACTTGAGCAATCTTGGCAATCTTCACACTCAACCTAGCATTTCACTGACTTATAGCTTTGGTGGCTTCGTAACGAAGTGATGGCTATTATCTCATCTGCAGCTTGATACAAATCGGTCTCACTTTTCTAGAAATCATGAATTAAGACCGATTTGGTCTTGAATCGTCTGTGTGTCTTGTACTCTGAAAAACTTCGCTGTTACTGTGAACGGCTATATTACGACAACTTTTACGGAAAAGGAAAACTAAAATAGCCTGCGAGGCTAAAAATAGCCTTTCGAAGAGTTATTTTCGGCGAAAATCTGAGATATGGGTTTTGTCCAGAAGAAGATTCTAAGACAACCCAGAATGTCAGATTTGCGAAAATTTGACTTCTACTCGACCATGCAAGGAATTTTCAGTTGAGAAAATTAGAAAGTCGAGAACTGATGCTCTGGAGTAAATTTTCTTGAAAAATTCTGGCACATGGGTTTTCTCGAGGAAGCTATTCTGAATCAACCCAGATGATTTGTTTTGCTAAAAGTCGCCAATTCTTCAAACATGCGAAAGAATTTAAGACGAGAAATAGAAGAATTTAAGACAGAAGAAAGAAGTTTTTAGTGCTTTGCTTCTGCTAAAATCGCCATCTTGTCTGAAGTTTGCTGATAATTCTGACTTGTACCTGCAGAGAAAATGTTTTGATGTCTTCGCCAATGATTGTTGATGAAGACTTTGCCTTTGGTTTGCTAAAATTCGCCTTTGCTTGGAAAAATGAATTTGCCTTGAAGATACGCCTTGTGAATGAAGAAAAACGATTTTTGCTCAAAAATACGCCTTTGCTCTGAAGAAAAACGAATTTTGCTCAAAAATACGCCTTTGCTTTGAAGAAAAACGAATTTCTCTTTAGCTTTGTGAATATTAAATGAAGATGGCGCCATGCTTAAAGAAGATGAAATTCGCATCAATCTGACAACTGCAAGATTTAAAACCTCAGCTGAAAATAGAAGCCTTTTGATTGGACCCCTTTCAGTTCCACTACCACTGACTGGAAGTTCAAATTTGAAAATAATAATAAAATATTTTATTATCATGCAAAAGCGCCAAAAATAGAAAATCGCCATCTTATGCTAAAATGACAAATATTCTGAACTTCAGTTGACAATTTTGTTGAAGCTCTGAGATTCATCGTCAGACTTCAACGATTCCGAAAAGTCATCTCTTGAGCATATAGGCGTCCATTTGCTCAAGATACCTCATTTTTTACTAAATCCCTATTTAATAGCTGACAGCACTGTCACGACTGGCCAACTTCGACACTGATTTCTGGATGACCGGGTGATGCTGAGACTGATATGAGGAATTCATCGGAAAGCCTACTGAACAAGGAAGAAATGTCTGCTGGGAGACACTACTGCAAAATCCATCGTTTAACCCCTTGAAAAATTAGGCGCCCCTGATTAAATTCATTTACGGGTTCCAGACTTAGCCATTTTCCTAAACTGCCATCTAGCACTTCAAATGGCTGCTGACGGTGAATGGTGAACCCTGCTGATATGAGACGAAGCTCACTGCATGCCTGGAAACATTCTGCATCCAACGACTGTATGCACGACACCTGAAAGCTGTGTTAAGGGCCTCAAAAGTAAAAACGCCCCTGGCTCTTAGTTGCACTGATGTCATTTTGACGAAAATCAAACTTCCATCCAAGTACCCTACTTCAGCCTCTAATAACTGGAGTTGGGATGACCCGATTCAGGCACTATCTATTTTAACGGACAGCCAGAAGGGCCTATAAGAGAAGTCTCTGGAGGTGACGAGGCAAGAAAACTGCTTCTAAGACCTCAAACTCCAGTGCGTATTTTAATTAAAATTACCGCTCCAGACTTGGCCATTTTCCGGACGTCTTCACTTTGCAGTATTACACTAAAGACCTCGCACGCACGAGCGTTTGCCAAATCCTGAAGGCTGACGGCTAGGCTCGTTGGATAGATAAAATGATTACACTCAATAGTCGTGAAGACTTCGAACGCGAACGGGCTCATCTGACAGGTCTAAAGGCTAGGCACCTCTGGACTGTGAAAATACACTAAAAACCATTTGTTGGTTCGCCCGTGAAATTACATGCTTGGAAGAATCTCCGCCACGACCACCTGAAACGTCAGATCGACAAGCAGAATGGTGCATTGCGGAGCTAGGCTAGAATACTACTGATGTTAGGAAGACTCTGTCTGCAAATTTTGCCATTTGGAGGGTCCTTTAAGCCAGCGCCCCTGGCCTGTACTTGCACTGGGAACAAACGGAGAAGCTCAGAAACGTGAAAACTCCATTTTAAGCAGATCTTTGGATGACTGCTGCCTGAACTCTGAGAGTTGGATGACTGTGTTTGATATCTCGTCGGATAAGCAGACTAGTTGTGAACGAATTGACTGCATCCGGCATCGAAACTGTCGAGATTTACCCCCTCCTTGAGATGGGCGCCCTCAGGCTAGAGGCGCGCTTTTGCCTGAAAAGAGCAAAATTCTCACATCTGGAACTTTAAGGATTTCAACTTCTGTCGCTGATAATCGGAGCTGTGAGTCTCGGAACGCCTCGCTGGATAGCTCGACGGATAGCCAGACTGATTCTGAAGAGATTGACTGGATGCTTGAACATTTTAACCAAGATCTTGACCTTCAAAAAGTTGGGCGCCCCTGGGCTATAGTTGCGCTTTGGTGCTTTTCCTCTAAAAAATCTCCATGATTTGATCATTGAAAACTCTGTTTCGATCATTAAAATGACCGTCTGCAATATGAAATGTCGTCGTGAGATGCTCCTTCATCGTGAAAAGCTCTGACCTGAGTCTCTACTTCAGGTTTTGACCAATAAAACTGAATTTTACTGACAAAATATTGACAAAAACTCCATGCTTGACATTGCCCAAAACTGTGTTTTACAACATTTTAACAAGATTTAGACTTTTAAATGCAAAATGCCTTGATGAAGCAAAAAATTTGGTTTGGGTACAACATTAGGCTCCGTCTGGTGACCATGTCGGATACCTACGGCATAGGAGAACCTAAGAATCTCAGTGTTAAGTAGACCAGTGATTTATAATTGGGCATTGGAGTCAGGACTTTTCCCTAATCACCTAAAACATTTGGAGTTTCCTAAAAACCTAACCTAAAAATCACCTAAAACAAGACTACCTAAATCACCTAAAACACGACAAAACATCACAAAACGGGGAAACACAATACGACATAACAATAAAGCATAAAAAGTACTTAAAGAAAATTAACTCCACCCCCGAAGAGATGAAGTGCTTTGAATATTGTTCGCTGCATGGCAGCGGGAAGAACCTCACACCAATGTCGTTTCTGCCTGAAAGGCTTGACTTCTCTTCTGATGGGAATTGCAGGAGGCAATCCCTCTGGAATGAAAATTCTTAGGTATTCATATAGCCATGCAAAGGTACTCTGACAAAAGTTAGAATATGATGCAAATGAGAAATCTAATACCCCAAAGGTATTAGTTGTATTGTTGTCCATCCTGGGGATGTTGAATTCTTCAAACCAGTCAATCGAGTTCCAAACTCGATTTCTGTAATGCCGTAGGTGATCTTTTCTAATCTGATAATATCCTTTGACCGGCTCATCGATCAGCTCTATATCACCTCTGACACATAGGAGTTTGATTCCCATGTCTTCGGCATCTTTGAGGCCTTGCAAAAGCACCTCTTTTTCAATTTTAGTGAACTCCAATTGCACAGATGGGTGCAATTGTCCTTTAGGGGATATGATCAATTCCCCTGCTTCTAAATATGTTGTTGAACAATCTCCATTGAACTCTATTGTCCATGACTTTGTCTCCTCTGTCGGTCTCTTTTCAGAACAAGAAATGTTCTGGTCTTCAACTTTTATCTCTGACAGAGTTACACAATTACCAGGACCCGTTTCAGGCTTTGCTCCTGTTGGAATAGATGACTTGAGCACAGCCTGCTCTTTTACGACCTTAAGAATTTGATCTACTTCTTCAGGATGATTTTGAAGATATTCCAGTTGCGAGACTTGTACCTTGGTCTTCATCATGGAAGCTACAATGTCAAAATTTGCTGAAGACGTCTCTTGAGCAACTGCCATAGTAATCGCATGTGAAGATTTGGGTTTAGAAGTGAGAAGCACTTCTTCACCCTCTTCGTTTGATTTCCGCCTTTCTTCTTCTTCTTTCTGTGCTTTGAAGTGTTGATCACGTGTAAACACAGGAGTGTACTGACGGTATTCTTCTTCTTGATTTACGGGTTCTTCATCAAAGTATCCCGCTGCGGAGTCGCCATCGAAGTTGTCCGTTTGTGGTAAAACAACCTTCGAACTTGGTATTGGTACAAAACTAGAACTGGGAGCAGCTTCAGTGTATCCCATGATTTGGATCATTCTCAGGTTCTCTGGACATGTGGATCCAGTATGTTCATCAGTGTCATGAAAAGGACAAAATACTGCACTGTGTGCAGCCTCAATCATTGATCTTGGTGGAGATGTTGGCAACCGTGGCTGAAGATTCTCTCTCTTTGGTTGATACGGTTGCTGAACTGGAGATCTGATAGAATCTATTTTCATCAAGCCAGAAGTGATCATATTATCTTCCAACTCAATGGCGTGTTCTTGTGCACTCTTCAACTCTGTTGCTTTGGCCGTCTTCAGAAAGAAGGCTATCTCTGATGGAAGAGCATTTATGAAACAGCTTATCAGAATCTCTAGTGATGGATCGAATGTAGAAGAAATTCTTGTAACAAGACGATTAAATCTTGCTACAAAATCCCTCATGTGTTCTTTGTGCTCCATCTTTGAATTTGTGAGCTGGGCAAACAACATATAATTGTCTTCAACGGGCTTGAATCTCGCCAAAAACTTCTCGCTCATAATTGCCCAACTTATGATACTGCCTGGCGCCAGGTCATTGATGTGATCAGAGTGGTGCAGCATTGGCATGGTGGGTTTTTCCTGAGACGCATTTGGGAAGCAGGGATCATACTTGTTGCGTATGGATTAGTCTCCAAATTACTGGAGTTGTGGTGGTATTGCTTGAGGACAAGCAATTTTGGGAAGGGCGGATTGTAATGTCCCCTTCTCAAACCTGATCTTTCCAGTGACCGTTGGCCTTTTCTTTGGGAACCTGAAGGCTAGTCGGAAGATAAATTAGGGTTTCCTATTTTTGAGGAGGTCTTTGCTCTGAGATGATGGATTCAATTGCGGATCCTTTCTGGGTTTTCAGAGAGCTTCGCAGTGGTATGATCATCTCGGCATTCAGAGCACTTTTTGGAATTTACTATTTTTAGTAAATTCTATTTTTGGCAGCTTTCCAGTTGAGTTCAGCTCGGTTGACTTCCTGCTTCAGTTTGGTCAGATGTTTTGCTCAGTATTGGCTTCAGGGCACATTCAGAAGGATAAGCTAAGTCATTTAATTAAAAAGTCACGTTTAAATATTATATTTTAACGTTGACCCCTTGGCTTAGATTTAATGACTTAATGTTGTTTTTAAAAAAGTGGGTTTTTGAGGGTGGCGCCCTCATTAAGAGATTATTTTAATTATTCCCAAAGTCAAAGCAATGTTATGAAGGGCGTAATTATTAAAGTATGATATTCATTTAAAATATTATATCTTAAGCCTTGAAGAGAAAGTACGCCCATCCTTGAGGAGATTGGATTTTGACCTAAAAGCGGATTTTAGGGTTTGTGAAGTCAACTGGAGAATTATAAAAAGGAGTCTCGGAGCATCATTTACCATCTTTGGTCTATGCTAATGTTATGTTGCCGAAATGGTTGCGGAATTACTTCTTGGAATGAATGCCTCCTAGTCTGGGCTCGACTTCGTGCTTGAGAGACAGCACCTAGTGGAGAGGTTCGATTAATTGAGTTATTTTATAGTAAGTTTGGCATTGTTGTAGAGTTATTGCTTTGAAGTTCAGATTTATGCGTTTCATAACTTTTCTGGAGTTGCTGATTTGATACAGCAGATTTATGTTTTTCATTGCAAGTCAAAAAATACAAAAAAAAGGGTTCTGGGTATTGCCTTTATCTCTTGGTCTAGGGAAGGCGATTCATTAGCTAAGGTTTCAGATTTTTTATTTAAGAATTGAATTTTTAAATGGAGGCCGTACCTTTCAGCCTGGCCGTACCTCTTGCATAAGCTTTGGAATTCGTGTAAAATCAATCTGCAGCTTTGGGGTCAGTCTCAGGGTCTTGTGTTGGTCGCTTAAGTCATTGAAGTATATTGCATTTTATTTCGAGTCTTTAGGAAGTCATATGTGAAAGATATCAGCATTTGAGGAGTTCTAGAGACTGCTGTTTATTCATTTATTGAGCAGATTTGTAACAGAAATCAGAAAAAGCGTGTTGATCCTTGAAAGTCTTTTGGTTTTGGTATTCATATCTAAGTTAAAAGTGATTCTCTATGATGTAATGCTGATTCTTTGATTTCACAAGAGTTTGGCAGGCGAATACTTTTAATTTGTAAAACTGACAGTAGTACTGGCAGTCTTTCTTTCCTGTGCAAAGCTGGTTGTAATTCTCAATTTCATTCGAAGTTTGTAATAGATAAATCTCCGCCCTATGGTAGCTACTTCCCATGCTGGGTGAGCAAGCACATTCTGGGTGTTGAGTAGTTTTCAGCTTTCAGCATTTCAATTCAAGCTTGCTTTCTGTAATCACTCCGTCATATGGTCGCCTCTCACTCCGCATTGGATTGGGTAGCACATACTTGACGTTGAGTTCTTTCCTGCATTTAGAATAGAAGACCCTCTGACCAATGCTCGCCATCATCGGCGCCATACTGGTTAGAGTTACAGCATAAGCAGTTTGTTTTAGATCCTCTGACCAATGCTCGCCATCATCGGCGTCATTCTGGTTAGAGTTGCTTCCTTGCACGTTTTGGTTTTCTCCTCTAACCTTAACGGGTGCACTGCTTTGTAATTTGAAATTGAAAAACGAAAAAATTGGCTCGGAATATTTCAGTGGTATCAGAGCCAAGATCCTGCCATCCTGTGCTCAACAGAGTTCACTTGACATATGAGTGACAGAGGTATCAGACACTACATACAGAGAGAGATGACTACAGAGAAGTCTCTACTTGAGTTAATGCATGATCTGTATACGCTATTGAAGGATCCTGAGTTAAGGTGTAGAATCAGAAAAATTTATGCTAAGTCTGAGAAGTCAGATTTGATTGGGGTTTCTAAAGAATGCCAGTTCCAGAGGAAATGTGAACACGAGGCTGACATACTCTACAGAGATTATCAGAGCATGACAAATGAGTTTAAGAACGGTGTTTCTTTTGATGCCTTTTTGGATTGGGTGGTGATTTATCACCCTGGAAAGCGGGCTATGGTCAACTACATCAAGAAAATGATTAAGGAGGAAACAGAACATACAATGGTTGCAGGAGCAAGGAAGGAAGAAGAAGTGTCTGTTTGTGGTTTGCAGCCCACAAATGAACATGTCGAAGAGAAAAATCAGTCAACTAATATTGAAGAAGGCACAAGCAAGGTGCACATGTCACCTCAGAATGATCGTAAGCTTGATATAGAAACCTTGACAGTTGAGGAATGTGTGGGAGAGCTTCATAATACTTCCCTAGATTTGCATGTGAGAGCAAGTGAGGATGTTGGTGATGAGTCTAAGGAGTTCATGCAATATCATACTGAAGATTTGATGAGGAAGGATTTTCCTCGTGTTGCTGTCTTAACTTCCCAAGAAGTCTCACATGAAAAAATCAGCAACATACTCTCTCATGAGGGTTCCATAGAAGATAATGAAGATGAAGTTTTTCAAACAACAAACATTGAAGATTCTTCACTTCATTTCAGGGGTGACATTGTTGGTCTTGGGATTGATCAGCAAACTGAGCCATTGGAGAGAAACTTTTTATGATGATGAGCATTCTCTGTTAGTTGGTGGTGAAGTACAAGAATGTTGGAGTAGCAAAGAGGGCAGCAAAGGCAAGGAACGAAGTTCTGATTTTCAGTTGCAGCCCATCAGCAGTTCACCGTCTTTGCATGTTCATGAGTGGGAAGATCAATGCAAGGTATCTTTTGGAAAAGAAGTACAAGCGCTATCCCTATTTGATCGCACACACATTTTGGTTGATGATCTCTGTTGGAAGGCTCAGTCTGAAGAGAGACGAAGTGGAGTTAAGGATGAAGTTGCTCTTCCTAACTTGCAACTTATCAGAGGCTCTTTGGAGACATTGAAATCAGCATACATACACTTGATTGAAGATCAAGATCGTGCCGATGAATCTGCAAAGAAGGCCTTCATGGTTTTCGAAGAAAGGGAGAATATGGTTGATGAGCTCACCTTGGAGCTTAAATCAACAAAGGACAATTTGAAAGAAACCCAGCTGGCTCTAAGAAAGGTTGAAGACCAGTTCGCAGATTTCAAACTTTTCAAGGAGCAAGAGGATGCACGAAGAGCTGGAGAAATCAAGCAAGTAATTGATGAGATTGATAGTCTTCGAGAGGAGTTTGATCTTGTAGGTTTCACAAGAAAATCAAAGGTTGCATGTGCAGATTTGGAGCAGCAAGATGAAAGGGATGACTTTCAAGTTTATGACAATCCTCTTTTTCAAGAAGGTGATGAGAACAGTTATGATAATCCTCTCTATGAAGTAGAGGATGAAATGGAGAATGAAACTGATTCTGGTTTCCAGTGCTTGGATGCTTCGATATCACTCCATGAGGATGTGCCTCGTATGTTGAGTAGTAATAGATGCATAAGTGGCTTTGAGGATGAAGGTTCTACATGGGAGGAATGGGACAAAGGTGAACTAGACTTTGGTAGTTGCACTCTTGACAATCCATCCCTTGGGAGGAATGATGTTTGGATTCATATTGATCAGTTTTGGGAGCGGAAATTGAAGCCACTCTATGTTTCATACTCCCTTAATGTGGAAGCTTTCATGGTTAAGCTTCAAGGATTTACTAGATGGGGCATCAGTTTCGTGAGAAGGCACTTGGTTCTCACTAACACTTGGGAATGTGTAGAGATTTCTTTGCAGGGTGTTGAAAATCACTTTCAGTTGGGTATCCATGCTTGGGATTCTCAACTTGGGTTGTCAGAGTTTATTACTTATGGAAAAGATTCTTGGAGGGATAAGGAACAAATTTCCAGACTTGTTGATGTTGTTCCCTTCATTTCCAGCTACTTGATGGTTCCGTTTGTTCTTCAACAAATGGATTGGAGAGAAATTTTGAATATGGGTTGGAAAGATCAACGATCGGTAGTTCTTGGAAGTGACTTTCAGCTCAGACAAGGGCTGATTTTGAGACACGAGCTTGCTGGTTTGAGGCAGACCAGCCACCTTACATGTTGCGTTTCTCGCATTCAGGAGAGTTGGTTCATCACTCCTGATCAAAGAGGTGGTAGTTCTCTCATGGAGATGAATCTAGGGTTTTTTCCAACCACCTTGGAGGTGTCACCTTGCAGCTCGATGGTCATCTCACATGCTCACGTTTGGGATCTTGAGTGGTGTTGTTGTTTTCCTTTGGGTAGGACTCAAGAATCAGATTGCACTACGCTGATCCTAGCCTTGATCAACAGCAATTATTTGTTCCTTCACACTTTTCCTACTCTCCAAATTCATCTTATGATGGTTGATGATGTAAACTTTGACAGTTTACTCTCAGGATTGATTCATGACAGCAGTAGCTCACATGCTTTGGTTCACCATTCGGAGACTCATGGGGTTGGAACTATGATTGTTTTCTGTAGTCTTCATGGTTGTGCCAGTATAATTCAGCTGAGGCATGGTAGCTTTATGCGGAGACATGAGTATGAGTTTGTTGAGCTCTTGCAAAGGATTGCTTCCCTCCTTGCAAGAAGATTTGTAGAGGTCACACTTGCAGTCATGGTCCCGTTTGTTACCATGTGGAGGTATGGGGAGGAGTTCGATTTTGATTTGAGTAGTCTATCTCTCCTATTGCTTAGAATGGTGATTGACAGTAGTATGGTTGATACTGTTAATTCGGGGGATCGGGGACATGAGATGTTGCATGATTTTGATTTCCCTCCTTTAAGATCTTTCAGTTTGAGTATCATAGATGGTAACACTTTGGAGTTACAAGGGGAGTCAGGGCAGCATTGGCATGATATTTTCATTGATGTGATCAGAGTGGTGCAGCATTGGCATGGTGGGTTTTTCCTGAGACGCATTTGGGAACCAGGGATCATACTTGTTGCGTATGGATTAGTCTCCAAATTACTGGAGTTGTGGTGGTATTGCTTGAGGACAAGCAATTTTGGGAAGGGCGGATTGTAATGTCCCCTTCTCAAACCTGATCTTTCCAGTGACCGTTGGCCTTTTCTTTGGGAACCCGAAGGCTAGTCGAAAGATAAATTAGGGTTTCCTATTTTTGAGGAGGTCTTTGCTCTGAGATGATGGATTCAATTGCGGATCCTTTCTGGGTTTTCAGAGAGCTTCGCAGTGGTATGATCATCTCGGCATTCATAGCACTTTTTGGAATTTACTATTTTTAGTAAATTCTATTTTTGGCAGCTTTCCAGTTGAGTTCAGCTCGGTTGACTTCCTGCTTCAGTTTGGTCAGATGTTTTGCTCAGTATTGGCTTCAGGGCACATTCAGAAGGATAAGCTAAGTCATTTAATTAAAAAGTCACGTTTAAATATTATATTTTAATGTTGACCCCTTGGCTTAGATTTAATGACTTAATTTTGTTTTTAAAAAAGGGGGTTTTTGAGGGTGGCGCCCTCATTAAGAGATTATTTTAATTATTCTTAAAGTCAAAGCAATGTTATGAAGGGCGTAATTATTAAAGTATGATATTCATTTAAAATATTATATCTTAAGCCTTGAAGAGAAAGTACGCCCATCCTTGAGGAGATTGGATTTTGACCTAAAAGCGGATTTTAGGGTTTGTGAAGTCAACTGGAGAATTATAAAAAGGAGTCTCGGAGCATCATTTACCATCTTTGGTCTATGCTAATGTTATGCTGCCGAAATGGTTGCGGAATTACTTCGAGGAATGAATGCCTCCTAGTCTGGGCTCGACTTCATGCTTGAGAGACAGCACCTAGTGGAGAGGTTCGATTAATTGAGTTATTTTATAGTAAGTTTGGCATTGTTGTAGAGTTATTGCTTTGAAGTTCAGATTTATGCATTTCATAACTTTTCTGGAGTTGCTGATTTGATACAGCAGATTTATGTTTTTCATTGCAAGTCAAAAATTACAAAAAAAAGGGTTCTGGGTATTGCCTTTATCTCTTGGTCTAGGGAAGGCGATTCATTAGCTAAGGTTTCAGATTTTTTATTTAAGAATTGAATTTTTAAATGGAGGCCGTACCTTTCAGCCTGGCCGTACCTCTTGCATAAGCTTTGGAATTCGTGTAAAATCAATCTGCAGCTTTGGGGTCAGTCTCAGGGTCTTGTGTTGGTCACTTAAGTCATTGAAGTATATTGCATTTTATTTTGAGTCTTTAGGAAGTCATATGTGAAAGATATCAGCATTTGAGGAGTTCTAGAGACTGCTGTTTATTCATTTATTGAGCAGATTTGTAACAGAAATCAGAAACAGCGTGTTGATCCTTGAAAGTCTTTTGGTTTTGGTATTCATATCTAAGTTAAAAGTGATTCTCTATGATGTAATGCTGATCCTTTGATTTCACAAGAGTTTGGCAGGCGAATACTTTTAATTTGTAAAACTGACAGTAGTACTGGCAGTCTTTCTTTCCTGTGCAAAGCTGGTTGTAATTCTCAATTTCATTCGAAGTTTGTAATAGATAAATCTCCGCCCTATGGTAGTGTAGAAACCCCTTGTTTCCCCTATTCCTGTCTCTGTCTATTTTTTTGATGTTCTTCTGAAGTTTTGGGTTTTTTTGACGTTTCTAGGGTTTTAAGCATAAAATGCAAGAGGGCGTTTTTGCAATAATATGATATAAAATTCTAATAAATTCAAATAACTCCGTAAAAGATTGAAATCATTGAATCTCCAGTTTGCCGGTATATTTAATAAATTTCTAAGTTGATTACAATAAGGACCCAGATACATGCAATCAAAATACAATAATATTTTATGAAAACAACCTGGTTTATTGCAGCAAGATGAAGAATGTCTTTGGCATGGTACGGCAGCAATGATTTCCACTTTCTCCCTCCGTTCAGAGATCCAAAACAACACCAGGTAAGTGGCGCCCCTGTGAGTGAAGTCTGGATGCACAAAAGTTGGGCGCTTTCCTCAAGACCAAGTACGGCCCTTGCTGCTGGTACGGACCTGCTGTAGCCATGTACGGCTGTGAAGAAAGGTCTCTTCCCTTGCGCCTGGAGATAACAACCACTGCTACTAAGATCTACGCCCTTGGTGATGAAACTTGCCCGCCTCAGGAGAAGGCGTTTTAGCTCTGGAACAAAAAGACGGCTTTCCTTGCTTAGTACGGCCTGTATACAGAAAAGTACGGCCAGAATACAGCAGTGCTAGATGAACAATAAATTCGGCTCCCTTATGAAGATCTCCAGATGTGAGAAATAGGCGCCTTGATATAAGAACTCTTCTGAATGAATGAGATAACTGAAACCCCGAAGATTTAATACTTCTGAAGCTCAATAATTTCTTCTGGATGAAGAAATCCCTCTGCCTGGCAATAAATCGGATGTTATTTCACATCCTCTGAATCGCTTCCACTGGAGATGGCTCGTTCTCCAATGTATCGAGACGAAACCCTAAGGCTTCCGTTCTCTGACGAAGTCTTGATCAAATTCTGATTCTCGAAAGTCATAATGGCTCAGAAACCAATGCAAAAACCTTTATCCTTCTCAAAAGTGCGATTTCCTTAATAATAGGAAATCATTAAAATATTCACTTTTTAAATCTTTTAATTCTTCGATAGTCTCAGCATTAAATTTAAATCATTAAATAAATCGTCAAACTGGCCCCTTCCTGATGATGGGCGCACCCCTCAAGGCAGATAACATAAGTTATAATTTAATATTATAACTTTACATTATAATCGTTAAATAATTAATATTTAATTAAATATTAATATCTTCCTCGTTACACATCCGATAACTGTTCCGTCTGATGCTGACGAACACTGAAGTGATCCCGAACACTGCCAATCTCATACTGCTAAAAATAGCAGGGGTCCCACATGCCTGCCAGGAACTGCTAAAATAGCAATTGCAAAAGGTCTCCGTCGAGCCCAAACGAAAGCCAATTGATCAAACTGTCTGACGCTGAGCCAAGCTCCCAAACGACCCTCTAACCACTGACCACGAGGGTCTCTGATAGGCCAATCTCACGATCTCGATGCTCGCCAAAATGGGGACATGACGTAGCTACTTCCCATTCTGGGTGAGCAAGCACATTCTGGGTGTTGAGTAGTTTTCAGCTTTCAGCATTTCAATTCAAGCTTGCTTTTTGTAATCACTCCGTCATATGGTCGCCCCTCACTCCGCATTGGATTGGGTAGCACATACTTGACGTTGAGTTCTTTCCTGCATTTAGAATAGAAGACCCTCTGACCAATGCTCGCCATCATCGGCGCCATTCTAGTTAGAGTTGCTTCCTTGCACGTTTTGGTTTTCTCCTCTAACCTTAACAGGTGCACTGCTTTGTAATTTGAAATTGAAATACAAAAAAATTGGCTCGGAATATTTCAGTCAACGACAGTCCAATGATGTATTACAGCAGTTGACAGTAGCACTTCAGAGACTGGGTACATCGAGGAGACCGTCACCACATCGTGACGATGACAGGAGTGATGCAGGTTTATGGAGAGCCCTAGGACAGTTTCGCGGACAGCAGACAGACCTACCAGGCCTACTTTCATGAGACAGGAGCCTGATGAGGCTATTGCAGGTGAGGAGCATGAGAAGTTGTTCGCCGATACTCTTATGGCAGTGAACGAGGAGTGGGAGTTGGTACCACCTGAGGTTAGAGAGAGGATTTCTTTTGACCGGTTTGTCACTGAGAGGAGAGAACACAACAGAGGTCGACAGGATTGGAGACCTAGGCACCAGAATAATGACCTAAAACATGCTACGAACTGGCTCACATTAGCGATGTTCGATGGTAGTGGCAAAGTGACAGCCCAAGCATGGATTAGTAAGCTTGACACATTTCTTACATTGCGTCCGATGGCGGAGAGGGATGCAATCAGATATGCGACACTACATTTGGAGGGAGTAGCTTACGACTGGTGGCACCACGGGATGATGACGTTACAGCATGACAGGATCACTTCCTATCAGGAGTTTGTTGATAGGTTGGTGGAGCGTTTTGACAGGAAGGATCCAGAATCCTACTTCAGGGACTTGGCTCAGTTGAGATAGAGTGGCAGTTTGGAGTCCTATATTGGTGACTTTCAGAAGTTATTAGTCATGGTTCCGAACATTTTAGAGAAGCGATTGGTAGTGCTCTTCATGGAGGGGTTGACAGAGCCATTTAGAGGCTGGATCAAAGCCTTTGATCCTCCTTCGTTACAGGAAGCGACGAAGAAAGCACGAAGCATGGAGTTGGCAGCACCGTCCAGTAGATTCAACTCCAGGAATAATTCATCTTTTAGGGACAATAAGGGTTTTAACAGAAACAGAGAGAAGTCTGATTTTAACAAAGAAAAATCAGATCCAAAGAACGATTCGAAGGGAAAATCAGCAGCACCACCCTTAGATCGAGAGGCCCTTAACGATCTACGCAGGAAGAAGCTTTGCTTCTATTGCAAAGGTCCCTATGACGCCAATCATGATTGTCCTCTAAGACCTAAGGGCAAGGCAAATCGAGTGATGTGGGCGTATTATGAGGACTCAGAATCAGAAAATTCCGAACAGCAGGATAGTTCTGGGGATTCAGAGTCAGAGGCTTCAGAGCCTAGGGTAGAGACAGAGCCAGAACTTCAGATACAGGAGGCACGCCTATCTAGCATTCAGCAGGAGGGCTCTTTCAGGATTGGTGGAGTGTTAGCAGGACAGAGGGTCATTACCCTCCTTGATACAGGAGCTACACACAATTTCATAGATGCTAGATTCGTTGAGAAACGCGGACTCATCACTGAGGAGTTCGAGGGCATTAGGGTTAAGGTGGCCGACGGATACACTTTGAGGTGTGAACGCATGATTAAGGATCTCCCTTTACGCTTGAACAATTATGAGTTCAAGGCTGATTACTACGTAGTTAACATGGGAGACATTGATTTGGTCTTGGGAATGAAGTGGCTTCATTCATTGGAGGAAGTCACTCTTCGTCTCAAGGACATGGAGATTCGTTTTGATGTTGACGGGAAGACTCACATACTAAAAGCAATTCGGGACAACAACATCAAAACAATTTCTTTTTGTCAGATGGAGAGGCTCATGCATCACGACATGGTAGAGTGGGCTGCCGAGTGCACATTGGCACCTATACAAGAGGGACAGCAAAAGACTGAGTATCATCCGGACATTCAGCAGTTGAGAGTCGAGCACGATAAGGTATTCAATGATATTCCACCAGGGAGACCTCCAGACAGGGGCATAGAGCACATTATAGAACTCGAGGAGGGCGCTAAGCCTGTTATGATAACTCCTTACAGGCATCCTAAGAGGTTGAAGGATGAGATAGAAAAGACAATAAAGGAGTTACTTGCTATGGGTCACATTCGGCCTAGCAAGTCACCATTCGCTTCTTCAGTTGTGTTGGTAAAGAAGAAGGATGGCACATTACACATGTGTATTGACTATAGAGTCCTGAACAAGAGGACGATCAAAAATAGGTATCCGATACCGTGTATAGACGAGCTTATTGATGAGCTCCATGGTGCATGTTACTTCACCAAAATTGACTTACGGTCAGGGTATCATCAAATCAGGGTTCGGGAGCAGGACATTGAGAAGACCGCCTTCCGTTGTCATTGTGGGCACTTCGAGTTCGTAGTGATGCCATTTGGGCTCACTAATGTGCCAGCTACATTTCAGTCCACGATGAACAGGGTTTTTCATTCACTGCTGAGGAGATTTGTGTTGGTTTTTTTCGATGATATCCTTATATACAGCAGGACATGGCAGGAGCATTTGGCTCACCTGGAGACCGTGTTGAGTATTCTTGAGAGGGAGTCCTTGTACGCCAAGGAATCCAAGTGTGACTTGGGGATGATTGAATTGTTATATTTAGGTCACATTATTAGTGCAGATGGAATGCGGATGGATCCTGAAATGATCCGCGCCATTATTGACTGGCCTACACCGGCAAACCTGACACAGTTGAGAGGGTTTCTAGGTTTGTGTGGGTTCTACCGCCGATTCGTGAATGGTTATTCACGACATGCAGCCCCTATGACAGATTTACTGAAGAAGGGTGCATTTATATGGACTCCTGAGGCACAGGAATCTTTTGAGAGATTTAAGGAGTTGATGACTACATGCCCTGTTTTAGCACTACCAGATTTTACGAAGCTTTTTGAGCTTCAGTGCGATGCATCAGGTGAGGGCATTGGTGCGGTGCTTATGCAGGACAAGCACCCGATTGTGTATGAGAGCTGTAAGCTCAGAGGGCCAGAGAGACTTTATAGCATATATGATAAGGAGATGCTCGCTATCATGCATGCCTTAGCAAAATTCAGGCAGTACCTTGTTGGCAGCAAATTTTGCATCAAAACTGACCATAACAGTTTGAGACACTTCTTGGGGCAGCGAGATCTCAATGATCGTCAGCAGAAGTGGGTCAGTAAATTGCAGGCATATGACTTTGATATCTAGTATATCAAAGGTACACAGAACGTAGTAGCTGATGCTCTTTCACGCAAGCCATACTTGAGCTCTATGGTTCACATTTCAGAGGATTGGAGGCATATGATTGTGGCAGAGTATGCGAAGGACACTGGGGCTTCCAGCATTGTTGAGGGATCGACGGTTGATACCAGGTATACACTTGTGAATGATTTGATCATTTACAAGAACAGGATTTATTTGATCCCAGGTTCAGAGGTGAAGAACATAATCATGCGAGCCTTTCATGATGTACCGACGGCAGGACATCCCGGGTATTTCAAAACCTATAAACAGATACGGGAGAGATTCACATGGAAAGGACTCAAGGCAGATGTTCTTCAGTACGTGCGTGAGTGCCCTTTTTGTTAGCAGAACAAGCAGGAGAACACGTACCCGACAGGTTTATTGTAGCCACTTCCGATTCCTGACAGGAAGTGGGAATGCCTGTCGATGGATTTTATTACGGGCTTGCCTAAAGCCCAAGGGCGAGATTGCATATATGTAGTTGTGGATCGGCTAACGAAGTATGCCCACTTCTTTCCGATTACCACTACCTACACAGCTACACAGGTGGCAGAGGTCTTCTTTCGTGAGGTATTCAGACTACATGGGTTGCCTCAGAGCATTGTGAGCGACAGAGATAGTCGGTTCTTGAGTCACTTCTGGCAGGAGGTATTTAGACTCTGTGGGACCGAGCTTACACCGAGCACCAGTTACCACTCGCAGACAGATGGGCAGACGAAGATAGTAAATAAGTGGGTGGAAGGGTACCTCAGAAATTATATTGTAGGGCAGCAGAAGGCATGGGTCAAGTGGATTCATTTGTGCGAGTATTGCTACAACACAACATTCCACATGACTATTCAGATGTCCCCTTTTATGGCGTTGTATGGGTATGAGGTGCCAAGTTTTCTAGATTTGCTACTAAGCGACAGCAGAGTGCCGAGTGCTGGAGACTTGTTGCAGGAGAGTCAGGATACTATGAGGGCTCTCAAGGAAAATATCGCCAAGGCACAAAATCAGCAAAAGCAGTATGCAAATCAGAAGAGGACGGAGAGGCATTTTGAGGTGGGTGACATGGTTTACCTCATGCTGCAGCCCTACCGTCAGTCCACTCTTAGGAAGAGTGGGTCAGAGAAGCTTAAGCCACGTTATTACGGTCTTTTCCGGATCCTGAGGCGTGTTGGAGAGGTGGCTTATGAGCTTGAGCTTCCGGCAGAGAGCATGTAATGTCCCCATTTTAGCTGACACTGTTTGTCGAGGAGTGAGCCTATTATTTCGATCCTCGTAGGCTGACAGATGTGTGCAGAGGATCATCTGAGGCAGTTACTCAGTGTTTGGTAGCTCCAGTATTGTAGTTGTTTCAGGTTGGGCCTTCGCAGAATCTTCCAGAGTGCATTTTCAGGAACTTTCTATTTTTAGAAAGTTAGGTCGGGCGGAAGCTGTTATTTTGGGCAGGGCACCTGGTTCAACTATTCAGCTCAGAGTCGACCCAGTTCTTCAGTTTGATGATCAGACAGAGAAATAAGGAGTATTTTGATGATTAATGAATATTTAATATTTTGACTTTATATTAAAGTCACTTTATTAAAATATTTAAATATTTAATTAAATTGGCCATATTATAAAGTATTTATTATACTTTATAATAAAGTATTAATATTTGATAAAATGAATATTTTTTATTCATTAAATAAGGCGCCAATTATTAAATGTTTTTCTCCTAAGTCAAAAGGGCGAATTAAATCAATTTTATTAAATGATTATTTAAAAGAGCTGTTGGGTCGATTTTCTCAAAGGCAGTATATATTTCTCTTCAAAACAAATCGAACCATTATGAGATTATTATTCGACTTTGTCTTTTTTGCTCTGAGCATTGGAGTTTGCAAACCCTAGGGTTTCTGGCAGAAAGACGTTTCTGGAGAACGAAAACTCTTCAGAGATTAGGTAGACTGAGGCTGTGCAATACCAGCTGAAGCTTGCACTTGGTGATTTCACACAGGGATCACAGACTGGGCTTACTCATTGATTCTGGCAGAGATTTACAGATATATTCATCAGTTAATAAAGGCGACTTGTTTCAGAGATCATTCTTTAGAGTCTTGGCACATTTTCCAAGGTGTCGTACCTCATTAAATGCTACTGCTGTACAGGCCGTACCAGCAAGGGCCGTACTTTTTCATCAGAAGAAATCGCTCAAGCTTTTGACCTCCAGTCTTTTGCAGAAGTGGCGCCTAGGTCTCTGGGAGATATCCCTCTGTTTTCGAGCTTGGATATTGATCATTGGGAGCTGGCCGTACATTTTACACTTTTCCCAAGGCGGCTGTAATAAACCAGGTTCCTCATTAAAAATTGTTGTATTTCATTCATATCTCAGTACTTATCATTGTAAATGCTCTGAATCTTCACTAATATTATGCACCTACTTGTTCTGAGCAAGATCTTAGCATTTTCATTACATTTAGAATTTATTTGGATTTTTAGCCATTTATTTAGCAAAATCGCAGTTTTCATTATTTATCTGAAAAACCTCAAAAAAATACAAAAACACAAAAACTTGCAAAAAAACATCAGTTTCAGTTAGGGTTTCCGAATTGAGAACCATCCGGGTTCTGACAGTGGTATCAGAGCACAGATCTCCTGCCATCCTGTGCTTTTTCAGTTTCTTTTTTAGAATACAGTGTGCTTTTTGGTTGCCTTTTCATGAGCCGTGATACTATTCAGTATATTAGAGGCGTAGGAACAGGCAAAGACGAGGATTGGATAGGTCCACCTATTCCTGAAGGTCAGACAGTGTCAGGAGTACTTGGTATTCACAGATCCAGTTCTAACAGTAGCGAAACCAGTGTTGCAACCCTAATGGCAGAACGTGAGACTTCCTCAGAGACTCGTAGGGATCCAGGGAAGGCGCATGCAGAGGGTGATATTACAGATGAGGAGTTTAGACGGAGGCATGATAATATGATGGACATGATGTCTCAGTTGATGGGTACCATTAGACAGTACACGCCCACACAGCCTCATTACATACAGATTGGTCAGACGAGCGGGACTACACCAGTGGATCAGCCATTGGCATCAGCACCTCGACATCCGTCACCGATCTATCAGGAGCGTAGGCCAGGTCAGCCTACTTTCTTACCTAGGGAGACTCCACCACAGACTCCAGGGGCAGAGCATCAGGGGCAGCATCAGGAGTTTCAGCCACATAATGGCATGTCAGTGGCAGATGTGACGAGATTTCATGGTGAGTATGTAATGACCCCTTCTAGGAGGCATCCCAATTTTTTACCTAAGTGACTATTTCATGACACAAAATTGCTTAACGAATAGACTTGTATACGGTTCTCTTTAGACTTTGCCCGCTATTTGGCCTAAGGATGTAAATTATAAATCTTTATGATTGATTAGTATAAGGTATGCAGGCTTACATCTTAGCATATTAAATGTTTTATAAATATATGTAATAATCTGTTCCTCATATGGATTATGAATCTTTATTCTCGGTGGGAAGTATATATGAATGCAAGATAACATTAACCTTACATCAATATAGAATAGCTCATATATCAATATATCATTATATATATTTTATACATCTATATATATCCATATCATCCTCACACTTATATACTTTATCATCTATCATATATAAACCATTGATATATATATATATATATATATATATATATATCTAACTATATGCTTATCAATTGTTGACATGTCATTCCATCTCCCAATATATTTATCCATCCTAATATGTTCAATTCTGGATCCACATTAATTATGAGACTAATAACGTGATATGCATTCCTTCCTATGATAATATGATATGCATACCTAACAACAATAATTATCCCATATTAACACTTGCCTTATTATCTCTATCAATATTGAATATTAATATATTTATCAAATACCAATTGTTAATACCTACCTTTAATTAACATAATCTTGAAATCATAACCCAGTTCCCTCTAAGTCATGAATTAATCATTATTACTTAATTGAACATAATACATATATGTGTATAACCAACTATCAATTAGTGCTAGGCTTACCATACTCACCCTAACCCAGCACACATATACTTATTACATTTACTTAGCACTTATATACTGTCCATATTTATTTTCTTATTTACATGATATCTACACTTATTACTTATTTACTACTTACATACCATCGATATTATTTATATTTATTTCTTAACCTATGATTTTACTTACTGCTGCTGTAGACTTCATTTCTCCTTGATGGTCTTGCCTAGATAATCTTATACCTTGACTGATCTTAATATATATATATATATTATATTTTATTACTTATTGCTGCAAACCGAAATCGCTTACCTGTTATCGTCCTGCAGGCTCAGTCCGTTCTTTTTAATTCTTCCCAGCTATACTTCTTCTCTTTGTCAGCCACCGATGATCCATGTGCGGACTGGAAATATTTATAATCTTATATTTATGGCTCCGCTTCTACATTTGTAAAGTACTGCCCTACCCTTCATCCCTGCACTCCTCTCTTTTATATTCCCTAGAGAGGTGTCTACTATAAGAGGGAACGACTTTATGAAAGAGATCTGTACCTTTTCATAAAGTGATAATAACAGTTTGATTTGATTATGTAATTGCTGATTATATTTTGTTTTATATTTTATATTATATGTTTAATATATTGTTATTATTATTATTTTATATATACTTTACTATTGGTATATTATGATAATGGTATTTAATTTGTATTTTGATATTTACAATATTATATTTGATATTTTAACATTAAAGTTTAATAATAAAATCAATTTGCTAAAATCTTATTATTATTTTATTCTAATGTATTACAATCTTTGATGTATAATGACTATAATATTTAGTATGGGTAATTACAATATTTATCTTTAATATTATTATAATTAAATAGTTAATGTTATGTATTTTATTTGTTTATTTATGTATTTCCATATCTTACTGTTATAATTTTCGGGGACATGACAGAGTACATGTCACTAGCACCTGAGATCCGGCAGGCACTTACGTTTCATGAGTTTATGGATGTCCATAAACCCAGAGGAGGAGGTAGATTTGACCGTAGACCCCCTCAGCATCAGCAGCCACAGCCACAGGTGAACAGGGACTTGCAGTATGCTGTTAGCAAGATTACCTTGCCATATTTTGATGGGTCTGATAAGACATCAGCAAGGTCTTGGGTCCAAAAATTGGACAACTATCTTTCATTGAGGCCTATGCAGGAGGACGAGGCCATTAAATTCGCTACCTTACATCTTGACGAAGTAGCGCATGATTGGTGGCACCACGGCATGTATACGCTAGGCCATCATGCAGTCAATACCTACCAGGAATTCACCAGCAGGCTCATAGAGCGATTTGATAAGAAGGATCCAGAACTTTATTTTAGGGAGCTAGCTCAGCTCAGGCAGACAGGAAGCTTGGATTCGTATATTGGTGAGTTTCAGAGAGTTGCAGTCATGGTGACAGGGATTTCAGAACGGAGACTCATTATACTCTTCGTTGAGGGATTGACAGAGCCTATGAGAGGTTGGGTCAAGGCGTTTGATCCTCGTACTCTTCAGGAGGCGATGCGGAAGGCAAGGAGTATGGAGCTTGCTGCTCCGAAGAAACAATTTCAGCCTAAAACAAACAACTTGCCTATTGAGGAGAGTCATACACCAGTTGCAGAACCAAAAAGGAAACCAGTTGTAAGAATTGATGATGCAACTCGGGATGAATTGAGGAAGAAACAACTTTGTTAGTGGTGCAAAGAACCCTACAGCAAGGAGCATGATTGTCCTTTGAGACCGAAGGGCAGAGCCAACCGCGCCATGTGGGTTTACTATGATGATGACGAGTCTGATGATTCAGACCAGCAGGTTGTTTCAGAACATGCAGAGGCCGGGAATGCCTCTATGGAGTTTGGGCCCGATGCCAACTTATCCCCGTTGGTGTTATCTGCTAGTGTACGGGATGACTCATTCAGGTTTAGGGGATTAGTGGAAGGACAGCGATGTATTGCTATGCTCGACACTGGAGCCACACACAATTTCATTGATGAGAGCTTCGTCAACAGATGTAAACTCCAGACGGAGGATTTCGCTGGATTCAGAGTTCAAGTGGCAGATGGATATACACTCACTTGCACTCGACGAATTTGTAATCTCACTCTCATGCTGAATGATTATGAGTTGCAGGCAGACTTCTATGTAGTCAACCTGGGTGGGATGGATTTAGTGTTGGGTATGAGATGGCTTCAGGACATTAGTGTGTTCACCCTCAACTTGCCTAAAATGGAGATGAGATTTGAGGTACAGGGCAAGAAATATGTGTTGAGGGGGATTACCGATGGCAGCCTTCATTCTATCTCTCTCGTTAGAGGGAAGAGCGAGAAGGTAGAGGAGGATTTTGTGTAGACCAGGCAGGGTTATGCTCAGTACCCCGGGGGTTCTGAGGCAGTCGTTTGGGATCAGCCTAGTGGTTTGGTTCCGTTTGTGACCAATCCATTGTTTGAGACAAATGTTATATCTTCATACGACAATCCGCTTTTTGAGTTTGATGTGGGTAACTCACTTGATCCTGGTCTTGAGCAGAGTGATGATAGTGTTTGGGATCCTACTAGTGCACTGGGATTTCAGATTGAGCTCACGGAGGAGTATCACAGTGTGTATATGGTGCAGAGTGCATATGGTTTCGTAATTGACCCGCATGTACACAATTTGTTTCAGGTGCACAGTTCTAGTATGCACGTGCTTGATATGTTGGATGACAGTATATCTCGTGCAGTTTTAGGGGGAAAGTGTTGCTTGCAGTTTGACTTGCCTCCTCCTGAGTTTCTTGATCCTATGCCGGACCGCACTGAGGTTAATAGGGAATGGTATTCTATTCTTGCTGATCAGTTGTGGGAGTTACAGGAGTTAGTTGTGGCCAGTAGGAACATGGTCCAGTACTATCCTTGGGATCCAGGTGGTGCAGTGCATCTGTGTTTGCAGAGATTGCTTGAGGACAAGCAATTTCAGGGAGGGCGGACTGTAATGTCCCCGTTTTAGCTGACACTGTTTGTCGAGGAGTGAGCCTATTATTTCGATCCTCGTAGGCTGACAGATGTGTGCAGAGGATCATCTGAGGCAGTTACTCAGTGTTTGGTAGCTCCAGTATTGCAGTTGTTTCAAGTTGGGCCTTCGCAGAATCTTCCAGAGTGCATTTTCAGGAACTTTCTATTTTTAGAAAGTTAGGTCGGGCGGAAGCTGCTATTTTGGGCAGGGCACCTGGTTCAACTATTCAGCTCAGAGTCGACCCAGTTCTTCAGTTTGATGATCAGACGGAGAAATAAGGAGTATTTTGATGATTAATGAATATTTAATATTTTGACTTTATATTAAAGTCACTTTATTAAAATATTTAAATATTTAATTAAATTGGCCATATTATAAAGTATTTATTATACTTTATAATAAAGTATTAATATTTGATAAAATGAATATTTTTTATTCATTAAATAAGGCGCCAATTATTAAATGTTTTTCTCCTAAGTCAAAAGGGCGAATTAAATCAATTTTATTAAATGATTATTTAAAAGAGTTGTTGGGTCGATTTTCTCAAAGGCAGTATATATTTCTCTTCAAGACAAATCGAACCATTATGAGATTATTATTCGACTTTGTCTTTTTTGCTATGAGCATTGGAGTTTGCAAACCCTAGGGTTTCTGGCAGACAGACGTTTCTGGAGAACGAAAACTCTTCAGAGATTAGGCAGACTGAGGTTGTGCAATACCAGCTGAAGCTTGCACTTGGTGATTTCACACAGGGATCATAGATTGGGCTTACTCATTGATTCTGGCAGAGATTTACAGATATATTCATCAGTTAATAAAGGCGACTTGTTTCAAAGATCATTCTTCAGAGTCTTGGCACATTTTCCAAGGTGCCGTACCTCATTAAATGTTGCTGCTGTACAGGTCGTACCAGCAAGGGCCGTACTTTTTCATCAGAAGAAATCGCTCAAGCTTTTGACCTCCAGTCTTTTGCAGAAGTGGCGCCTAGGTCTCTGGGAGATATCCCTCTGTTTTCGAGCTTGGATATTGATCATTGGGAGCTGGCCGTACATTTTACACTCTTCCCAAGGCGGCTGTAATAAACCAGGTTCCTCATTAAAAATTGTTGTATTTCATTCATATCTCAGTACTTATCATTGTAAATGCTCTGAATCTTCAATAATATTATGCGCCTACTTGTTCTGAGCAAGATCTTAGCATTTCCATTACATTTAGAATTTATTTGGATTTTTAGCCATTTATTTAGCAAAATCGCAGTTTTCATTATTTATCTGAAAAACCTCAAAAAAATACAAAAACACAAAAACTTGCAAAAAAACATCAGTTTCAGTTAGGGTTTCCGAATTGAGAACCATCCGGGTTCTGACAGAGCAGGGTACACAATGTTTTTCATGTATCACGCCTCAAGAAGGCGTTGGGTCACCGTGTGGTACCGTTTGCAGTTCTAGCTCCCTTGGATGATGAGGGAAAGTTGATTTTAGTACCTGAGTCCATCCTGGAGTACAGGGAGAGACAGTTGCGTAGGAGGACTATCAGGGAATATCTCATGAAATGGAGAGATTTACCAGTGGAGGATGCTACATGGGAGAGCGAGGATATTCTGCAGCATCCGGAGTTGAGATTGCTTGAGGACAAGCAATTTCAGGAGGGGCGGACTGTCATGTCCCCTTCTAGTTGACATCTCTCAGAGCATAGGATTAGCCTATTATGCGACCCTCGTAGGCTAATAGATGGGATAGAGGGTCTTGATGGAGCTTGGCTCAGCTTCAGATTGTCAGTATTTGATCGGTTGGCTTTCGTTTGGGTTCGTTCGGACACTTCTAGCCTGAGTTGCTATTTTTAGCAGTATTCAGCACTTAGCGTGGGACCCCTGCTATTTTTAGCAGTATGGATGGATTACGTGCAGAATCACTTCCTTATTCGTCAGCTTCAGACGGCTCGAGCATCGGGTGAATATTGAGAGAGATATTAATATTTAATTGATTTAATTAAATATTATTTGTGCAAGCATTATAATATAAAGTTATAATATTTTATTATAACTTAAGTGATTTCAGTGAAGGGGTCGCCCATCATGGAAAGGGGCCTTTTTGATGATTATATTTTATTATTAAAATTTGAGCTGAGACTATTGAAATATTAAAATAAAAAGTTTGAACTTTTTAATGCTTCCCTATTATTAAGGAAATCGCACTTTTTAGTGTATAAGGCATTTTTCATTGGGAATCGAGCCATTATGATTATTGTGAATTGAAAATTGATCAAGTTTCGTCAGAGCACAGAAGCCTAGGGTTTCAGTCTTAGAGCATTGGGGAACGAGCCATCTCCAGTGAGCGATTTAGAGGGTGTGAAATATCATCCGATTTATTGCCAGGCAGAGGGATTTCTTCATTCAGAAAAAGTTTATATCTTCAGGTTTTCAGAGAGATTCATTTAGAAGAGTCTTCTACAGTTAGGCGCCTATCTTCCTTCAGATCTTGAGATTCCAGAAGGAGGTCGTACATTTCATTTATTGCTGCTACAGCCGTACCATTTGCAGCAGGCCGTACCTTTGAAGAAAGCCGTACTTTTCATCCAGAGAAAATCGCCTTCTCTTTTGGTCTTTCATCTTCACCAGATTGGTCGCAGTTGCATCTGGGATCATTGGAGCCTGTTGGACGGAGGGAGAAACATCTATCTTGTGAAAGCCGTACCATTTATGTATTTCCAGCTTGCTGCTATTACCAGGTTCTTTCATTAAAATATTGCTATTTCCTTATTGCATGTTGCCAAATCTTTCTTGTATTACATTCAGAAGATCAATAAATGATTCGCCATCCTTAGATCTTGTATTTTCTATCCGTAAAGGCAGTATAGCATTTTTATTGAATTTATTATCAATTTCTATCAAAATCGCATTCTTTCATTATTCATGCAAAAAACCCAAAAACAGTCAAAAAACCAAAAATACTCAAATCAACCAAAAAAAGGTCAGATTCGGAGACAGGGGGAAACTAGGGTTTCTACACTTAAGCTTGAGAATAGACTTGAGGGAGCATCTAATTTCACATCTTGGAGATTCAGAATTATGCTCACCTTGTAAGAAAGTGAATTGGTCGAGTTTGTGGAGAGCAAAGTCCCCGAACCTACTGATGAGGAAGAGAAGATACAATGGAAGAAGAAAGATATCAAGGTGAAGAAGATGTTAGTTGATTCCGTGAAGGACCATATCGTTCCTATTGTACTGATGAGGAAGAGAAGGTACAATGGAAGAAGAAAGATATCAAGGCGAAGAAGATGTTAGTTGATTCCGTGAAGGATCATATCGTTCCTATTGTCTCCAAGTTGAAGACGGCAACAAAGGTGTTTAAAACTTTGGAGGAGATGTACGAAATCAACAACACAAGTCGGGTACTTGCATTAAAGCAACAACTTCATCATGTTAAGATTGCAGAAGGAGAATCTGTCATCACTTACTTCATGAAGATTTCCGAATTGAGAGATCAACTCTCTTCTATTGGTCATTTTGTTGATGTCAAGGATTTGACCATGTTGGCTCTTAGTGGTCTTCCTTCATCTTGGGAGTCTTACATTCAAGGAAGTAGCGCGAGATCGAAACTTCCCAAGTTTGATCGTTTGAGGGCGGACTATATTCAAGAGGAGTCTAGATTGGCTATGAGAGGTATTGGTTGAAGCTCTACAAATGAAGACATTCATGTTCTTTCTGCTCAATCCTCGAAGAAGAAAGGGAAAGATGGAAAGAAAGGATATTTCAAGCGGAATAGAGATAAAGGAGCTGATGGTGCTCCCGCATTCAAGAAGAAGTGGGACCTCTCTAAAGTCCAATGTTTTCATTGTGACAAGTTTGGTCACTATATGCAAAGGATTGCCCAACCAAGCCTAATCAACATGCTTCATTTGCAGATGTGGATGAGATCTCTTCTCAGAAAGATTCTAGGGAATTTCTATTCTAAGTCATGGGCCTGTGTTCAAGCCGTGAAGGTTGTGTGTTGATCTGTGTGCAAGAGCAGCGCATCTTACTGCGTCCAGTATTTGCATCCTTCAGAATATTTAAAGAGATAAGTATTCTTTGTTTGCTGAGTTATATCATTTAGTTGGATCTTGTAATTAGTAAAGAGAGATAGTGGTTTCTCTTGAATTGTGTTCACTAGCATAAGATCCTTTGAAGATTTCATTTATTGCAAGTTATTTCATGTTGGTTATGAAGATTTCTGAGTGTGACTTTGAAATAAAAAGAGAATTGCAATTTCGATGGTGATTAGTTGGTCACATCAATATTATTCTCTAATGCATGAACTGTGATAGAGCCTTGAACTCTTGGAGAGAGTTGGCTCTACATGCTAACTGCATAATGCATTCAAGAAATCTGTAGTTGTGCAGATTGTTTTTTTTGTTGTGCTGAGTTTGGCACTCTCGAGAGGAGTAAAAGATGGAAGAAAGAGTTATATCAAAATTAAATAAAGATAAGTTTCTTTATCCCTTCATTCTGATCTTTTGATATATTTCTCTTTAGGTTGATTTATTTATTTATGTTTTAATATTGTTCATAAATTCTTATGTATTCATGCTATAACCTGAGATAGTAAACCTTGTATGATTCTAGCATTGATATTTCCTTGGATAGTTATAAACTATTAGTAATCTCTCTCTAAAATGCTTTCAGGACAGTTCTAGGAGCAAGAAGGTGATGAGAGATTGCTTAGTGATGAAAAACTTGAAGCATCTTTTGAGGAAGTCATGCCAACCAAAGAAATGATCAAACGTGAAGTCACAACTTGCAGCCATGGGACTAAGTTGGTGGCTAGAGGGAGTTCACTTCCAGAAGTCTTCTTTGCAATCTCTGAAGTAGAGATCAAGAGGGAGTTTTGTGACTCACTAAGAAGAAGTGAAGGTTGCAGTGTTGCAAGGCCAAGTGTTAAATCCTTGAAAGACCTCTTCAGCTGCTGAGATCAAAATTGTACAAGACGTTCATCTGGATTTGATATTGTTAGCTCCGCAAACCTATTCAGAATAGAGTGATTTGCAATGAGGTCGAGGAGGTCAACCTTGAACTCTCTTCAGTACCAGAGGTGTGAACTGGAAAACATTTATCTAAGGCAAGCGTTGCAGGCAATCTTGGACGATGAGGTTAGAAGGTTGATGCATGTGCTTAAAGATTCAGAGGGAGCCTACTAAACCTAAAGATGGTAATCTAGTTGATCTTGGTTCTTTATGTTAGTTTATGGAAACCAATTTTCAAAACCTTAAGGAGGTTGGAGCTAGTTCAGATTTGGTGGATCCTACCATGTAGTTCAGTCAGTTGATTGGATCGTTGATGTATCTGTACTAGACCAGATTGCAGTAAGTGCATTTTCTCAAGTTCATGTGTGAACCGAGGCAAATACATCTTGTTGCAACAAAACATATCCTGAGATACTTGCGTGGCACAGTTGGATATGGGTTGAGATATTCTTCAGATGTGGACTTGGAGTTGCATGGTTATACTAATTCTGATTGGGCAGGGAGTGTTATTGATTGGAAGAGCACCTTTGGATGTTGCTTCAGTTTGGGATCTGCTATGATTTCCTGGTGCAACAGGAAACAATCATCTGTAGCATTGAGTACATCAGAGGTAGAGTATATTGCAGCTTGTATGGGAGCTCGGGAAGCAGTGTGGCTTTGTAAGCTCCTTGCAAGATTGTTTGGACAATCAATGGAGCCTACTATCATTCATTGCGATAACCAGAGCTGTGTGAAGCTTTCTGTCAATCTTGTGTTTCATGACAGAACCAAGCATGTTAAGATCAAATACCATTACATTAGAGATATGGTATTGAGTAAAGCTATACAATTGAGGTATATTAGCACTGATGAGCAGACGGTAGATATTCTCACCAAGCCTCTCTCCAGGATAAAGTTTGTGTACTTTTGAGATAAGCTTGGTATGGTGGAGAATACAGCTTTAACTGAGGAGTCTTAGTATCAGTGATCCTCTTTAATGAGTTCTTCTCAATGAGAGAAGTTCGAGGTGAAATCCCTTGATTAATGAGTTCTTCTCTGTGAGAGAAGTTCGAGGTGAAATCCCTTGATTAATGAGTTCTCTATGAGAAAAGTTCGAGGTGAAATCCCTTAATTCCACCCTCTGGGAGAGCCATGGTAGATGTCATGTGTGTGACTCCATGACAACATCACATGAGAGAGTCCGTGATGATTTTTTGTACTTGTGTTTCACCCTCTGAGAGAGCCATGGTGAAAGTCATGTTGAGGTGACAACATCACGCAAGTGATGAACACTTGTACATACCATACATGGTTGATATCACAATGAGGTGATATCATTCTTTTCCACATATGGTTGTAGCCATTGTGGTAGATATCACGATGAGGTGATATCTTTCCTTTCCACATATGGTTTTAGCCATTGTGGTTGACATCACGATGAGGTGATGTGTCTTGTGCAGCAGGAAGTATTCCTCCCTAGCTGAGAGGGAGTTTTGATGTAATTGCAGCTTCGGGCTTCATACTTCCTTATTTATAGGTGATTATTCAATGTAAAGAAGCGCTTCACATGGCAACTTTGTAATTATCTTCTTGGCCGACCTTCCTTGTAAATTCTATTTATTAAATTGAAATTATATTTTTATGATGGCCAACCTTGCATGAAAAGGTGCGACCTCTCTCTTTCAAGTTGTATAAATACAAGATCATTCCACTCCATTTGGGCATCAATTAAGTTCGAGAATCTCTTATCTTCCAAGTGTGAATTCTTCAAGGGCAGATCAATCAAGTGCAGATTGCGAATTATCAAAAGTAGATAGCAAATTTCTTAAGGGCAGATTTGAGTTACAAGGAAGTGCTGATTACTTGTTATCATTGCATCTTGTGAAGGTGCTACATAGTGGCCTTGAGATTGGCCTCATTATAAAGAGACTTGTTGCCATTATTGATATATTATAGAGAGATATTTGTTGCTGGGTTTTCTCCCTCAAGAGGAGGGTTTTCCCAGGGTATCTGCTGTGTTATTGTGTCTGATTTTTGAATTAATTTTCTGTACATTACATCTGATCTTAAAACTAACATTTATAAGCTTCTCAACAAATTTAAACATTTTCCCCTCCAATTAGGGCGCCTAAAATGAAACTCACATTCACCTTCAAATTTGCATTTGAGTCTCATGTTGACTCCTTGACCAAGTCATCCAAAACATGAGAGGAGAATTACTTTATCAAAAAACAAATATATCATAAAGTAGGCATCCAAATAAACTTAAGTGAAATACTTTATAAAAAGCACTTATTTCTCCAAACTAAGCATCCAACATGCCTTAGTCAAATATTTCACTTTAAAACATAAACTCACCCAAAGTATTGAATTTGCCGAAACGAGCTCCGAGAGTGTTGGAGACCAAACTGCTCAAACTGCCTTGCCAGAAATAGCCATAGCACTGAGCCACTGAGCTGCTACTAAAAATAGCACTACCAAAAATAGAACTTACTATAAATAGCATATTGCTAAAAAAACTGACTTTAAATGCATTTTGAGCACAAACCAGGCAGCCATGGCAACTTACTAAAAATAGGAAGTCCGAAAAAGCCACCTGATGTAGATGCATGTTATACCACTTCAAAGCTCTTTGAAAACCTAGAAAGACCCAAAACCCACTCTGAAAAACTCCTACATGCAAACCCCTGAAAACACAAAAGAAACCTCCAAGTAACTGGAATCCCTAATTTCCACTTTTCGACTAGCCTGTGGGCCTCCGAAATAGGCTAACGGTCAGCTGATGAAACTATTGCTGAGAAGGGGACATTACAATATAACTTCAAGTCCAATTAAAAAGTGAACTAGGGTGCTAACCAAGACTGATTTCAAATTCAACTACATGAGGTGAATATTATGAACTATACACATTACAAATGATTATTTGCATAAAATAAAAAATATAATCAAGCTATATAAGGTAATCTTTCCATAGCAAAGCGTATACATGTTATACATCAACAAATCAAAGATTATAATATAATTAGCTATTTAAAAATACACTTATCACTAACAAAGGCATGAACTATGTAGAAACCCCTGTTCTAGCTGATCTCTGAAACTGTCTGTGTTTTTGCTTGTTTTCAACGTTTTTGGTTTTTTTGTGTTTTTTTGCATGAAGATGAATAATGCGATTTTGAAAAGAATTTACTAATAAATTCAAAGGAAATATTACAACACTGAAAATGATAGAAACTACTGGATATATTGATGCCAGTGTATTTATTGAACTTCTATGCTGGATACAAATGAGATCTGATAACATGCAACTAAAAAGCAACAATTTTTAAAAACCTGGTTTTGCTGATTGCAGCCACCAGAATGATGAAGAAAATGGCACAACTCCCAATAAGATCACTTTCTCCCTCTGACAGATGATGGCGAATGAACTTTGAGGTATCTGCGCCCCATTTGGCGAAGTTACAGAGCAGAAAGAGAAGGCGTTTTTCCTTGAAGAAGTACGGCCTTTTAATGATGGTACAGCCCTGCTGTAGGAAGGTACGGCTATGACAGCAGCAACCGATAAAAGTACGGCCCTTGGAAGGTGCATCTCTAGCTTGCAAAGTGGACGCCTAGCATAAAGAACTCTTCCCAAATGAACTCCGGATCAAACCCTGAATGATGCAACAACTGTGAAACTCTGTGACAACCTTTGAATGAGGCTATCTCTCTAACTGGCAATAAATCAGCTGATATTTCACAGCCTCTGAACTGCACACCGAAGATGGCACGTTCTCCAATGCAAGTTGAAAATTGGAACCCTTGGCTCTGTTATCAGAAGAAAGACTCAGCAAAAATTCAATTTCAATCATCATAAGCTCAAATCTCAATGAAAACCCTTATATCTCCTGAAAAGTTCGACTTTTCTCAATTAGGCATCATTTAAATAAATTCAAACTTTTCTTTTTAATTTTTCAATAGTTTCAATCTCACTTTTAATTATAAATTATAATTAAAAGTGGCCCCCTTCAATGATGGTCGACCCCCTTGAGACAAATCACTTAAGTTATAATATTAATTAATATTATAACTTTATAATATAAGCTTCGATAATTAATATTTAATTTGACAATTAAAATATTAATATCTTCCTCAAAATATGTCCGATTCACGAACCGTCTGAAGCTGGTGAATAAGTGAGTGATTCTGCACATGACCAAACCATACTGCTAAAAATAGCAGGGGTGCTCCGCTGAATGCCAAATACTGCTAAAAATAGCAAGTCAGGCAAAAGACGTCCGAATGAGCCCGAACGAAAGCCAACGGTAAAACTCGACAACCGAAACCAAGCCAAGCTCCATCAAGACCCTCTATCCATCCTATCAACCTATGAGGGTCGCATAATAGGCTAATCATAAGCTCTAAGAGATGTCAACTGGAAGGGGACATTACAGTCCGCCCCTCCTGAAATTGCTTGTCCTCAAGCAATCTCAACTCCGGATGCTGCAAAATATCCTCGCTCTCCCATGTAGCATCCTCCACTGGCAAATCTCTCCATTTCACCAAATATTCCCTGATAGTCCTCCTATGCAACTGTCTCTCTCTGTACTCCAGGATAGACTCAGGTACTAAGATCAACTTTCCCTCATCATCTAAGGGAGGTAAAACTGCTGAAGGTACCACACAGTGTCCCAACGCCTTTTTGAGACGTGACACGTGAAAAACATTGTGGACCTTGCTCTCCGCCGGAAGCTCTAGCTCATAAGCCACCTCTCCAACACGCCTCAGGATCCTGAAAGGACCATAATATCGTGGCTTAAGCTTCTCTGAACCACTCTTCCTAAGAGTAGACTGACGGTAGGGCTGCAGCATGAGGTAAACCATGTCTCCCACCTCAAAAGACCTCTCTGTCCTCTTTTGATCTGTGTACTATTTCTGCTGATTCTGTGCCTTAGCAATATTCTCCTTGAGAGCCCTCATAGTGTTCTGACTCTCTTGCAATAAATCTCCAGCACTCGGCACTCTATTGTCACTCAGTAGCAAATCCAGAAAGCTAGGCGCCTCATAACCGTACAACGCTATGAAGGGGGACATTTGAATGGTCATGTGGAAGGTAGTATTATAGCAATACTCGCACAGATATATCCACTTGACCCACGCCTTTTGCTGCCCTGCAATGTAGTTCCTGAGGTAACCTTCCACCCATTTATTCACTATCTCTATCTGACCATCGGTCTGCGGGTGGTAACTGGTGCTCGGTGTAAGCTCGGTCCCACAAAGTCTGAACACCTTCTGCCAGAAGTGACTCAGGAACCGACTATCCATGTCGCTCACTATGCTCTGAGGCAACCCATGTAGTCTGAATACCTCACGGAAGAAGACCTTTGCTACCTGTGTAGCTATGTAAGTGGTGGTGATCGGAAAGAAGTGGGCATACTTCGTCAGCAGATCCACAACTACATATATACAATCTCGTCCTTGGGCTTTAGGCAAGCCCGTAATGAAATCCATCGACAGGCATTCTCACTTCCTGTCAGGAATCGGAAGTGGCTGCAATAATCCTGCCGGATACGTGTTCTCCTGCATGTCTGCTGACAAACAGGGCACTCACGCACATACTGAAGAACATCTGCCTTAAGTCCTTTCCATGTAAATCTCTCCCGAATCTGTCTGTACGTTTTGAAGTACCTGGGATGTCTTGCTATAGGTACATCATGAAAGGCTCGCATGATAGTGTTCATCATCTCTGATCCTGGGATCAAATAAATCCTGTTCTTGTAAATGATCAAGTCATTCACAAGCGTGTATCTGGTGTCAACCATTGATCCCTTAACAATACTGGATGCCCAAATATCCTTGGCATACTCTGCCACAATCAAATGCCTCCAATCCTCTGTAATGTGAACCATAGAGCTCAGATAAGGCCTGCGTGAGAGAGCATCAGCCACTACATTCTGGGTGCCTTTGATGTAAGAGATATCAAAGTCATATGCCTGCAATTTACTCACCCACTTCTGTTGACGATCATTGAGATCTCGCTGCCCCAGGAAATGCCTCAAACTGTTGTGGTCAGTTTTAATGCAAAATTTACTACCCACAAGATACTGCCTAAATTTAGCCAAGGCGTGCATTATGGCCAGCATCTCCTTATCATAAATACTGTAGAGTCTCTCTGGCCCTCTGAGTTTTCGGCTCTCATAAACGATAGGGTGCTTGTCCTGCATAAGCACCGCTCCAATGCCCTCACCAGAAGCATTGCACTGAAGCTCAAAAGGCTTCGAAAAATCAGGTAGTGCCAACACTGGACACGTAGTCATCAGCTCCTTGAACCTCACAAAACACTCCTGTGCCTCAGGAGTCCAACATAATGCACCCTTTTTCAACAAATCCGTCATAGGTGCTGCATGTCGTGAATAACCATTCACAAATCTGCGGTAAAAACCACACAAACCAAGAAATCCTCGCAGCTGTGTAAGGTTTGCCAGAGTAGGCCAATCTATAATAGCGCGGATCTTCTCAGGATCCATCCGCACTCCCTCTGCACTGATGATATGACCTAAGTAGAGCAACTCGGTCATCCCCAAATCACATTTGGACTCCTTGGCGTACAAGGACTCTCTCTCCAAAATATTGAGCACGGTCTCCAGATGAGCCAAATGCTCCTGCCAAGTCCTACTGTAAATAAGAATGTCATCGAAGAAGACAAGTACATATCTCCTCAGCAGTGAATGGAAGACCCTGTTCATGGTGGACTGAAATGTCGTTGGCACGTTGGTGAGCCCAAATGGCATCACCACAAACTTGAAGTGTCCACAATGACAACGGAATGCAGTCTTCTCAACGTCCTACTCACGAACTCTGATTTGGTGATATCCTGATCTTAGGTCTATCTTCGTGAAGTAGCATGCACCATGGAGCTCATCAATATGCTCATCTATGTGGGGTATGAGGTACCTGTTTTTGATAGTCCTCTTATTCAGGACTCTGTAATCTATGCACATGCGAAGGGTACCGTCTTTCTTCTTCACTAGGACAACTGAAGAAGCGAATGGTGACTTACTCGGTCGAATGTGACCCATAGCAAGTAGCTCCTTGATAGTCTTCTCTATCTCATCCTTCAACCTCTTAGGATGCCTGTAAGGAGTAATCATGACGGGCTTAGCGCCCTCCTCAAGCTCTATAATGTGCTCAATGCCCCTGTCTGGATGTCTCCCTGGTGGAATATCACTGAAAACCTTCTCATGCTTGACTCTCAACTACTGAATGTCAGGATGATACTCAGTCTTATGTTGTCCCTCCTGTATAGGTGCCAATGTGCACTCGGCAGCCCACTCTACCATGTCGTGTCGCATGAGTCTCTCCATCCAACGAAAGGAAATAGTGTTGATATTGTTGTCCCGAATGGCCTTCAGGATATGTGTCTTCCCATCCACATCAAAATGAATCTCCATGTCTTTTAGATGAAGAGTGACTTCCTCAAGGGAATGAAGCCACTTCATGCCCAAGACTAAATCGATATCCCCCATGTTCACCACGTAATAATCAACTTTGAATTCATAGTTATTCAAGCGCAAGGGGAGATTCTTAATCATACGTTCACACCTGAGAGTGTAACCGTCCGCCACCTTAACCCTAATGCCTTCGAACTCCTCAGTTATGAGTCTGCGCTTCTCCACAAATCTAGCATCGATAAAATTGTGGGTGGCTCCTGTATCAAGAAGGGTAATGACCCTTTGTCCTGCCAAAACTCCACGAGGTCTGAATGAACCTTCCTGCTGAATGCTAGATAGTCATGCCTCCTAAATCTGAAGCTCTGACTCTGCCTCTGCCTTAGGCTCTGAAGCCTTTGACTCTGACTCCTCAGAACTCTCCTGCTGTTCGGAATTCTTTGATTCCGACTCCTCGTAATAAGCCAACATCACTCGATTGGCCTTGCCCTTAGGCCGCAAAGGACAATCATGGTTGGCATCATAGGGACCTTTGTAGTAGAAGCAAAGCTTTTTCCTGCGTAGATCATTAAGAGCCTCGAGATCTAAGGGTGGTGCTGCTGATTTCCCCTTCGAGTCACTCTTAAAATCTGATTTTTCTCTGTTAAAATCTGATTTCTCTTTGTTTCTATTGAATCCCTTATTTTCCCGGAATGAAGAAGGGTTCTTGGAGTTAAATTTGTTGGATGGTGCTGCCAACTCCATACTACGCGCCTTCTTCATCGCTTCCTGTAGCGAAGGCGGATCAAATGCTTTGATCCAACCTCTCAATGGTTCCAACAGTCCCTCTATGAAAAGCACTACAAGACGCCTCTCTGATATATTAGGAACCATAACTGACAGTCGCTGGAAGTCACCTATGTAAGACTCCAAACTGCTACTCTGTCGCAACTGAGCCAAATCTCTGAAATAGGATTTTGGATCCTTCCTGTCAAATCATTCCACCAACCTGTCAACAAACTCCTGATATGAGGTGATCCAATCGTGCTGGAGTGTCACCATCTCGTGGTGCCACTAGTCGTAAGCTACCCCCTCAAGATGCAATGTCGCATACCTGATAGCATCCTGTTGTGACCTTTTCACACATCGCCCCATTCAAAATGGGGACCCCCTAAATTTCGCTCCATTCTGGTCTTTTGGCTTTGGCTTTTCTCTCTCTCTTTGTCTCCTTTCTCTCGTCTGTCTTTTTGAAGGTGTATCCGTCATTGAGCTTAAACGTGAAAATTTTGGCCAAGTCTGGAAATTAGGGTTTGAGTCTCCCTGGTCAGTTTGAGGTCGAGTGAAGTCAATAAATTGCAAATTGAGCTTAACATTGTTGTCAGTGTGCTTCTAGCAAGCTCTCAGCAAATTTCCATCAAATTCCGAGGTACTTACTATTTTTAGTAAGTGTGAAATTCAGGGCAATTCGTCAGCATTTTTGAGATTCCAACGGTCACACTGCATTCAGAGCATATCAGGCTGCTTGCGTGCAAAATTTGAGTGAAAATAGGCAACTTTCTATTTTTAGCAGTCCAAATTCCGGGACAAATTTCAGGGCTCAGATGCAGAGTTTTTCTTTGCATGTCTGGATATTCCTTATGGGTTTTTCGAGACCTACGCAGTGCTATGACATGCAAATGGAGATAGTCACTCAGTAAGAAACTTACTATTTTTAGCAGGTGCATCCGGACCACCTCCCACAATTCAGGAATCACGAGTGATCGATCGCAATGCAGCAGAAGCGAACAACCGAAATCATTTGATACACATCGCGAACAAATTAGGGTTTCCAACCGGGACACGAAAAGAGGGGCAAAAGTCAGGAATTTCTCGGCTGGTGTAAACCATGTCATGTCCCCTTCTCGGTGACATCTCTGGAACACGAGGATTGGCCTATCATACGACCCTCGTAGCCCTAATGAATTTGGATAGAGGGACATTTTAGACTTGGCTCAGCTTGATTAGCGAAGTTTGATCGATAGGCTTTCGTTTGGGCTCGATCGGAGACTTCTTGCGAAGTTGCTATTTTGCGGTTCTGGCGGTGATGTGGGACCCACATATTTTTCAGCGATATGGCTTTAGCGGTGTTGAGAATCGCCGGTGTTAAATTAAACTGAACGGATCAGTCATCCGAATTGAATAGCAGAGGAGATATTAATATTTAATTGTATTAATTAAATATTAATTATTTGATGATTATAATATAAAGTTATAATATTAAATTATAACTTAAGTGATTATTCTTGAGGGGGTCGCCATCATCAGAGGGGGAGGCCAAATGGATCATTATAAATTATTATAAAATATTTGGCTGAGACTATGGAGAAATTAAAAGATTAAAAGTTGAATATTTTATTAAAACCCTATTATTAAGGAAATCGCACTTTTGAGAGATATAGTGCATTTGCCTTGGGAATTGAGCCATTATGATTATTATTGATTTTGAGAACTAATCAACTTTGATCTGAGCAAGAGACTTTAGGGTTTCAAGTTCGAATTCCTTGGGGAACGAGCCATCTCCATCGGAAGCAATTCAGAGGGTGTGAAATAACACTTGATTTATTGCCAGCAGAGGTTTCTTCATTCAGGAGGAATCACAGAGCTTCAGAGAATTCATTATCTTCAGAGTTCTTTTCAGTGTTTGCATTCAGAGAATATCTATTCATCTTGGCGCACCATTTCAGAGACTTGGACAGTGATTACAGAGGAGGCCGTACATTCTTCATTGTTGTTTCTGACAGGCCGTACCTTGCTGCAGGCCGTACTTTCTGTCCTTGAGCCGTACTTTAATCTTCAAGAGAAACGCCTCCCTTTCAGCTTTCCAGTTTGCTTCTTTGAGGGCGCTGGGGTTTCAGAAGGCAGTGGAGATCACCGGACAAGAGGAGAAGTTATTATTTGATGCAGCCGTACCATTTCAAATCATTCACCAGCAAGCTGCAAATTCCAGGTTTTCAATTAAAATTGTTATTTTATTATTGCATGCTATCAGATCTTGATTGTATTGATTCCAGTTGAACAATAAAAGAAGCGCCTTCAGTAGAACTTGTAATTTCTATCTATATTGGCCGTTAAGTATTTTATTTGAATTTATCATTTATTTTCAAGCAAAATCGCATTCTTTCATTTCATGCAAAAAAATCCAAAAAATTGCAAAAAAACCCAAAAACGTCAGAAAAGATAAACAAAATTGTCAGATTGGAGAAACAGAGGAAACTAGGGTTTCTATAGTGGTATCAGAGCTAAATCCTGCCATCCTGAGGGTTTAGCCATCATATGCAGCCAGAGGAGTTTGATACATACAGGTACTATACTCGCAGACGTGCCTTGATTGAAAGGCAACGCAGTTTGAGCAGGCAGCCAGAAAACATGGCTGACAGGAATGACAGGGCTGAGAGAACAGATATACCTAGGACAGAGATCCCACATAATAACAGAGATCAGGACGATGCAGAGGTCTTGCATGCACTCAGAGATCTTCGTGCAGGACAACGGCGGTCCGATGATGTATTACAGCAGGTGGCAGTAGCACTGCAGAGATTAGGTACTTCGAGGAGACCGTCACCTCATTGTGACGATGACAGGAGTGATGCAGGGTCACGGAGAGCTCCTAGGACAGTGTCACGGACAGCAGATAGGCCTACTAGGCCTACTTTCACGAGACAGGAGACCGATGAGGCTATACCAGGTGAGGAGCACGAGGATTTGTTTGCTGATAATCTTATGGCAGCGAACGAGGAATGGGAGTTGGTACCGCCTGCAGTCAGAGAACGGATTACTTTTGACTGTTTTATCACACAGAGGCGAGAACACAACAGGGCTCGACAGGATTGGAGACCTCGACAGCAGAATAACGACCTAAAACATGCAACCAACAGGCTTAACCTAGCGATGTTCGATGGTAGTGGCAAGATGACAGCCCAGGCATGGATTAGCAAGTTGGATACATTCCTCACCTTACATCCGATGGCTGAGAGAGATGCCATCCGATATGCGACACTGCATCTGGAGGGGGTTGCTTATGATTGGTGGCACCACGGCATGGTGACGCTACAGCACGACATGATCACTTCATACCAGGAGTTCGTAGACAGATTGGTTGAGAGGTTTGATAGGAAGGATCCGGAAACCTACTTCAGAGACTTGGCACAGTTGAAGCAGAGTGGCAGTCTAGAGACTTATATCTGTGACTTTCAGAGGCTATCCGTCATGGTTCCGAACATATCAGAGAGGCATTTGGTAGTACTCTTCATGGAGGGTTTGACAGAGCCACTGAGAGGCTGGATCAAAGCCTTTGATCCTCCGTCATTACAGGAGGCGATGAAGAAAGCACGGAACATGGAGTTAGCAGCCCCGTCGAGTAGATTCAACTCCAGAGGTTCTTCATCATTCAGGGATAACAAGGGTTTTAACAGAAATAAGGATAAATCTGATTTTAATAAAGAAAAATCAGACTTTAGAAACGATTCAAAGGGTAATCAGCAGCCCCACCTTTGGATCGTGAAGCCCTTAATGACCTTCGCAGGAAGAAGCTTTGCTTCTACTGCAAGGGACCATATGACGCCAATCACGATTGTCCTCTAAGACCTAAGGGCAAGGCAAATCGTGTGATGTGGCGTATTATGAGGAACTCACGAGATCAGAAAATTCCGAACAGCAAGAGCATTCAGATGATTCAGAGTCAGAGGCGCCAGAGCCTAGAGCAGAGACAAAGCCCGAGCTTCAGGTACAGGAGGCCCGTTTATCTAGCATTCAGCAGGAGGGTTCTTTCCGGCTTCGTGGTGTGTTAGCAGGACAGAGGGTCATTACCCTATTGGATACAGGAGCCACGCATAATTTCATAGATGCTAGGTTCGTTGAGAAACGTGGACTCATCACTGAGGAGTTCGAGGGCATTAGAGTCAAAGTGGCAGATGGATACACTTTGAGATGCGAACGCATGATAAAGGACCTCCCTTTACGCTTGAACAATTATGAGTTTAAGGCAGATTATTACGTTGTTAATATGGGGGACATTGATTTGGTCTTGGGAATGAAGTGGTTACATTCATTGGAGGAGGTCACACTTCGTTTCAAGGACATGGAGATCCGTTTTGAGGTCGACGGGAAGACTCACATACTTAAAGCAATTCGGGACAGCGACCTTAAAACAATTTCTTTTCGCCGAATGGAGCGGCTCATGCGTCATGACATGGTAGAGTGGGCTGCAGAGTGTCATTTAGCACCTATACAGGAGGGACAGCAAAAGACAGAATATCATCCGGACATACAGAAGTTGAGAATCAAGCATGACAAGGTGTTCAGTGATATTCCGCTAGGTAGACCTCCAGACAGAGGCATAGAGCACATTATTGAGCTCGAGGAGGGTGCGAAGCCCGTTATGATAACTCCTTACAGGCATCCTAAAAGATTAAAGGATAAGATAGAGAAGACAATAAAGGAGTTACTTGCTATGGGTCACATTTGACCAAGCAAATCACCGTTCGCTTCTTCAGTTGTATTGGTGAAGAAGAAGGATGGAACGTTACGTATGTGCATTGATTACAGGGTCCTGAATAAGAGGACAATCAAGAATAGATACCCGATACCGAGGATTGACGAGCTTATTGATGAGCTCCATGGGGCATGTTACTTCACTAAAATTGATTTACAGTCGGGTTATCATCAGATCAGAGTCCGAGAGCAGGACATAGAGAATACGGCGTTCAGATGTCATTGTGGGCACTTTGAGTTCGTAGTGATGCCATTTGGGCTCACTAATGCGCCGGCTACATTTCAGTCCACGATGAACTGGGTTTTTCATTCACAGCTGAGGAGGTTCGTCTTGGTCTTCTTTGATGATATACTTATATATAGCAGGACTTGGCAGGAGCACTTAGCTCATTTGGAGACAGTGTTGAGTATCTTGGAGAGGGAGTCCTTATACGCCAAGGAATCCAAGTGCGACTTGGGAATGACCGAATTGCTTTATCTAGGTCATATTATCAGCGCAGATGGAGTGCGCATGGATCCTGAAAAGATCCGCGCCATTATTGATTGGCCTACACCGGCAAACCTAACACAGTTGAGAGGGTTTCTCGGTTTATGTGGATTCTACCGCAGATTCGTGAATGGTTATTCACGACATGCAGCCCCGATGACAGATTTAATGAAGAAGGGGGCATTTGTTTGGACATCTGAGGCACAGGAGTGTTTTATGAAGTTCAAGGAGTTGATGACCACATGCCCTGTTTTGGCACTACCTGACTTTACGAAGCCGTTTGAGCTTCAATGTGATGCATCAGGTGAGGGTATTGGTGCGGTGCTTATGTAGGACAAGCACCCGATTGTGTACGAGAGCCGCAAGCTCAGAGGACCCGAGAGATTGTATAGCATATATGATAAGGAGATGCTCGCGATTATGCATGCCTTAGCAAAATTTCGACAGTATCTTGTTGGCAGCAAATTTTGCATAAAAACTGATCATAACAGTTTGAGACACTTCTAGGGCAGCGAGATCTTAATGAAAGGCAACAGAAATGGGTCATAAGTTGCAGGCTTATGACTTTGATATTTCATATATCAAAGGTACACGTGAACGTAGTGGCTGATGCACTTTCAATAGACCGCACTTGAGCAATGGTTCATATCTCTGAGGATTGGAGGCATATGATAGTGGCAGAGTATGCCAAGGATAGTTGGGCCTCCAGCATTGTTGAGGGATCAGCAGTTGATACCAGGTATACGCTTGTAAATGACTTGATCATTTACAAGAACAGGATATTCTTGATCCCAAGGTCAGAGGTGAAGAACATAGTTATGAGGGCCTTTCATGACATGCCTACAGCAGGACATCCCGGATACTTCAAGACCTACAGGCAGATACGGGAGAGGTTCACATGGAAAGGGCTCAAGGGAGATGTTCTTCAATACGTGCGTGAGTGCCCTGTTTGTCAGCAGAACAAGCAGGAGAACACGTACCCGGCAGGTTTACTACAGCCACTTCCGATTCCTGACAGAAAGTGGGAATGCCTGTCGATGGACTTTATCGCAGGCTTGCCTAAAGCCCAAGGGCGTGATTGCATTTCTGTAGTTGTGGATCGGCTTACGAAGTATGCCCACTTCTTTCCGATCACCACGACTTACACAGCTACGCAGGTAGCAGAGGTATTCTTTCGCGAGGTGTTCAGACTTCATGGGTTGCCTCGGAGCATTGTGAGCGACAGAGATAGTCGGTTCCTGAGTAACTTTTGGCAGGAGGTATTCAGGCTTTGTGGGACCGAGCTCACTCCGAGCACTAGTTACCACCCGCAGACTGATGGGCAGACGAAGATTGTGAACAAGTGGGTGGAAGGTTACCTCCGAAACTACATAGCAGGGCAGCAGAAGGCGTGGGTCAAATGGATACATTTGTGGGAGTATTGCTATAACTCGACATTCCATATGACCATTCAGATGTCACCTTTCATGGCGTTGTACGGGTATGAGGCGCCGAGTTTCCTAGATTTGCTACTGAGCGATAGCAGTCGCAGAGTCGCGAGGAGGTTGGTTGCGGGGAAATCCCGAGGACACTATAGAGGCTCCTCAAGGAAAATATGGCCAAGGCACAAAATCAACATAA